>PVJX010018517.1:0-36378 GCA_004027295.1 Dolichotis patagonum
TAACTTGAACAACTATTTCCAAGATGACGGTATGTAACTTATCAACTAGTGATTTCTTAGTGATTTCATCACTTTTTTTGTTCTTTTCTTTTTTTTCCTTTGGAATTCTGTATTGTTGCTACCCTTTTTTCTGTTTTGTTTGGTTGTTTTTTTTTTCTTTCTAAATAAAATGTAAAAAAAATTACAAAAAAGAAAGAGAAGACCCTGGAGAAGTGTCTTTCAACATTGATATACTGTATTACATGCGTATGACATATGGAATACAGCATAGGAGTTCCCATACTACTAAACAAGTAAATAAATTGACACGTATATAGGAAAGTATCAGTGGGAAGAGGCACAGATTATGAGACTGTCTAGTTTACATGCCAGCTCTGGACTAAAGCATGAAGGTCTAGTTATCTCCTGGGAATGAACTCATATGGAAAGATACATTCCAGAAGAAGGAAGTGGAACACAAGCAACAAAGAATAATTTTTTTCCTCTTTATTCAGAGACATACATAGGCATTTTATAATTCAGATAAAAGAATACAATGAGATGTGCAAAAGTAGTTGGAAACATCTTTCTCTAAAGACACACCAAGTTTAGTTATGGAGAGCTTTTTTAAACAGATTTTTCTGTATAGAGGCATTTTTGTTTTAGCACTTCTCCCCCCCCCCACTGTTTTTTTTTTTTTTTGACTATACGTTAGAAGTCCACAGTTCTATGTCTTCATATTTAAAGGATTTCAACTGGGAGATTTGCTGACAGATTAAGTATGAGTTGATTTTGAACTGATTTAAATTTATGTATCAAATTAATCAGAATTTTGAAGTTTTTAAGTATATGATCCTTTTTTAAAAATCAGATTTTATTGTTACATTTTAGATATACATAATAATCACATTCACCATAGAGAATTTGTACCTATACATATATAACTAGTTTAATTTTGTATAACTTGTTTTTATCCCCATTCGTCTACCCTCCCTTCAACTCCTCCTCCCCTCCCCATTTACAAAAGCTTTGTTTCCATGTTTTCCATCTTTTCTCTTTTTTTACTTTTTCTTTCCTTCCCCCTCCCTGCTTTCTTGTTCCCTTCCCCATTTGAACATTTTCTTCCTATTTCGTAATACCTGTTATACATATTGGTCCTTATTTACACTCTTGGTTTCTCACACCAGAGAAACAATGCGTATTTACACGTGTGTCCAATTTATTTAATTAAGTGTGTAATTCAGTCTGTAAATTGAATTAAGGAATTTCTAAATCCTAAGTATTTTCTTCTTTTAGATAACAGCCTTCTAATGTCATAATCATTTTCTTCATAACCTTTGCTAACTTACAGCCTATTGTCATTTTAGGAAACATCATTGATCTAGCACTACTAAGTCCTCTCTAGAGAGAATTCAAATTTCTTGAATTGTCTTCTTTGCGATTCATACTTTAATCCAGTATCACACAATGCATGTAGTTTTAATGATCCCTTAATCTCCTCCAGCTGGAACAATTCCTCAATCTTTATTTTCTATGACCTTGGTATTTCAAAGACTCATTCAATTTAGGTTTGTGTAATATCTTCTCATGATTCACAGAGATTATGAAAACTACAGAAGTTATATTGTTCCCTTCATAGTGCAACCTGAAGTTGATTTGTGTCACACTTAATGATGTCAACTTTGATCATACGTGTATGGTGGTGTCTGCCAGGTTTGTGCATGGATTTTCCCATTGAAACTAAGTTTTTTTATGGAGAGATATTTTGATGCTATGGAAATATCCTGTTTCTCCTTAGAGTTTTGCCTACAAATTTCATTATGTATTGATTTTGTTACCCTATAATAGTAATCATGGTAGAATTTACCCCCGAGTGATATTCTATCATTCCTTCTGCCTTTGTAAACTAGAATTCTACTGTAAGAAAAAAGAATTGGATAACTTACTCATTCATTTATATCAGTAAAAACTCATGTACACTTATTTATATTTGTTTTCTTGTTTAATTTGTCCCATATTTGGTCCTTGGAAGCATCTTTAAATTGGCTCCTGTGTTCTTTTGGCACATCCCTATCATACTTTAACACTTTGCTTTCTGGTGTGGGCGGATACTTTAGGCTCATATTGTATTTTTTCTTCACTGCTGATTTTTCTAAGGAACCCTGTCTATTTTTAATGGAAAACAATGTTAGAATCCAAAGCCAACATGAGCTCCAGGAGCATTGATCATTCCTGGGAGTGTCTTACTTCCAGGCCTTTTAGCACACAAAAGTAGGATCTATATGTATGCAACACTGTAACAGGCACGTGCGTAGACACACACACACACACACACACACACACATACACACAGAGTCAACTGATGTACTGATCTGCCTAAAACCACAATTTACAGTGCTATCTCTGATTCTGACCCAACACCACAAATTCATTCTAATCTCCCATTGTCCTTATTTGTAACTTTTTTTCCTCTTTTATTAATATACTTGACTCTCTCTACCTATAACCTATTTATGTGCACAATTATATAATTCACATGAAATAATATCAAAGGTGCCTACCCATATCTCTGTGAAAAATAAATGTACTACCTAGAAAAAAACATTTCTATATATTTTGTGTTGTTCTTTTTAGCGTTAGATGGTATGGTGGTAATGTTAAATCACTTGACTGGATCACAAGGTTCCCAGATATTTGATTAAACATTACTTCTGTGAGGAGTGTTTCTTTGAGAGCATTTCTGGATTAGAATTACACTTAGATTAATAAGCTGGATAAAGCAGATAGCCTTCCCCAATGTGGGTTGGCCTTTTCTAACTGGTTGAAGTCCTGAATATCCTAACTAGAATAAAGGACTTAGAGAGGTTTGCTTTGTTTTGTTTTGTGTTTTTCCTATAACTGTTGGGAACACTGGTTTTCTCCTGCTTTTGGATTTGGGTTCAGATTGGAACTTACCTCAGCTTTCTGGCTCTTTGGGCTTTCAAACTCAGACTAGAAGTACACCAACTGCACCAATGCAGACAAATCTTTAGAGACAAGTGCCCAAACTGCAACCCAAAACCCACTTATTTATTGCCAAGTGCCACTGCAATTAAACCTCAATACTGAGGTTTTAGTTTAGGAAAAACAATGCATACATTAACATCTCATATCTGAAAAGAACAACAATGCACATGCCTTAGGTTTGCCACCATTGATCTAGATCATTAGCTTTCAATACCTTTTAATTTTTCTGTCTCTGTCTCTGTATGTGTCTCTTTCTCCTTCCTACCTTCCCTCTTAGAGAATTCAGACTAACACACAGAACATAGTCAAACTGCTATTTCTCAGAGTTAGGTTAGTTTTTTGTTTTTGTTTTGTTTTGCATTCTCTGCATTGTGGCTATGTTGCTCATTTGTAATTTCTCATTTATTATTACCTATATTTTAAAGTTTAAGTGTGGTATTATCAGCAGAAAACTTTAACACTTTCCACTTTAGAATCAAAACGTGAAGTCCTTTCATGGTCTTTATGCCTCTCTGACCTTATCTTACTGCCCGCCCCTTGTTTACCCAATGTGAGTTTATTGGCCTTTGTACTTTCTTTAAACTCCACATATGCTCTCACCTCAGTGCCTTTGCTCTTGCTCTCCCCTCTGCTTGCAATACCCTTCCCCAGATATCGGTGTGAGTCAGTACCTCATTTCCTTTTGGATTCCTCTCAAGGGGAAGCTTTTATATTTATTTCTTTGGCTGTCTTAGTTAAAAGAAGTTAATCCCATAAGAGATTTGTTTGGTTCACTGCCATTTTCTCTGATCTAGAACAGTACCAGTAATAAGAACTTCATATATAGCTATAACTATATGCATAAAACATGTATTTATCACTGGTTTTTCCAAGATTTATTGAAGTATGATTGCCAAATAAAAATTATACATATTTAAGAGATACAGCATAATTTGATATACAGATACATTGTGAAATGATTATTACAATCAAGCTAATTTGCTCAACTCATTATCTGATTTGTGTTTAAGGGAACACCTTAGATATCTAGATGTCAATGATAAATATTAGCTAATAGGCTACCAAAATAAGGACAGGCAATCTGTATTTCTGCTTTGAATCCACATCACAACTGCACCACTGCAGTATGTGATTTGGCCTGTTTATTAGAATGTTTGCCTTCAACATACTCCCCCACATCTTTTCTAACAGCTGCCTGCCTTTATATAAAGGAAATATGTTTTTCCCTCTTAAATTCTCTATGATGAGTATTCATTTTTATAATCAGAGAAGAAGTAGAAACTTGTAAAACAACAAGCTCACACATAAAAAGTTTAAGACATTGCCTCCTTTGAATTATTGTGATATTGTTCCTCATTCTTCATTATCCTGAAGAATCATTCATGACACCCTCCAGAATCAATGATTAAGGTATCTGTTTGAAAAATTATCCTGGAGTTCATTTGCACCTACAGTTAGGCCATTTACTATTGTGTAAGCCAGCCTATAAAAACACAGTTATCCCAAATCACTGAGCAGGGAGATGTAGAAGAAGAGAATAATAACAGGTAGCGGAAAGTGTGAAGTTACCATTGTGTCAGTTCTGAGGAACTTGACAAAAGGAGAGAGAAATGACAAGACAACGATAACTGAGCTCTAAGAGGAGCAAGGGTGTAATGTCTCTTCCTGACTTTATACAGAAGGACAGACAGGAGAAGCACTTAAGATAAGTGAATTGTACTGTCAGTTCCAGATTACAGTATTGGAGAGCTAGATACAAAACAGCAAATTAGGAATGCAATTGTGTGATGTCTAACTAAGACATAACAGCTAGCAAGTTTCCATCTGTGAAAAGTAAAGATTTATTTTTGTAAACTGAAAGGAATGTAACTAACCACAGAGATTAAGATGAAAGGAATCTCCCACTGAGTTTACTTGGGAAAGGTCTTAGCAGTGCCATTTCCCGCAGAACGTTCCCCAAACCTGAAGGTCTGTGGGTAGTGGAAGATGGAATGATGGGGCGGGGGAGTGTTAATTTTGAGAAAATTCCATGGGACTCAGATGTTTAAACCAATTGTTGTCCTACTGGAAACTGGCATGTCAGAGATTTAAGAGACTCTAGTGGGCTTTAACGTAACCTAGATGAAGGAGTAGTCACATTCAAATTAATGAGGAATGTATCTGTAGAGGAAGGTATATTTCTATCCAAGCATAGATGGCTTACCTTTGTGGAGAACATCAGAAAAACATGAGGGAAAATAGATTATTTTTACATCAAATAGGGCTTTTTAGGCCTTTGCTTTTCTCTTCTATGAATCATTTAGCTCCAGGACACTGGGGCAGCACAAATGAACACAGAGGCTCCCATGAGGACCAGGGTTTTCACAAACCGTGGTGAATCCTCCTGGTGCTGTGCTATTTCTTGCAAACCTTTGCAGGGTGCAGTCGACACCTTGCTTTCTTTCCTGACAGTAAGTCACTGTATCATTTAAAGAGTGCTGAAATTTTTCAGTACTCATACTTTCCCAAGAAACTGTGCACTTAAGGGATGCCAATCCTGTTACCACTTTGAACAGTTGAAGTTTGATTATACTAACATAATAGGGACATTTCATTTTCTCAGTCACTTGATTGGCTTAGAATGAGCAGTTTTGGCTAGGAAGACAGGAGGGAAACAAGACAGGGTGGCTTCTGGGAAACGTCTTTAGAAGGAAAAGCCTAGTTTTTGTCTCTGTATAACACAGTAAGAAGACATACACCTAGACCTACTATAGTCATGATTTTTTTGCCATGAGAAAAGCTCACTAATGTGCTCTGTGCTGAGGTCAGCCTGGATTGTGTCTCCACCAAATTCATGCTGAATTATTAATCACTACCATGAAGTTAATACAAGCTTTTAGGGGTAATCAGTCATGAAGCCAAAGTCCTCATGAGTGAGATTAATGCCTTGATAATGGAGGCCCCAATGAGATGCTCTGATCCTTCCACCATGTGAAGACACAGTGAGAAGTCACTGCCTATGAAGCAGAAAGTGAACCCTCACCACTGAATCTTCCAGTGCCTTAATCTTAGACTTCTCTGTTGCCAGAACTGTGGGACATACATTTCTACTATTAATAAGCTCTTCAGCTTATGGTATTTTGTTATGGCAGCCTAAATAGACTAACACTAAAGATGGAAAAGCAAAAGAACTTGAGTTTTTAATTTTCACTAGGTTTTTTTTTTTTTTTTTTTGGCTGCAATGGAAGCTGAACCCAGGGCCTTCACACTGAGATTTCTTCTCAGCCTTTCTTTTTTTTAATTTCGAGGCAGGGTAAGGTCTTGCTATCTATGCAGCTAAGTTGCCCAAGTTGGGCTCAGACTCACCACCCTCCCGCTTCAGCCTCCCAGAAGTTGATGTTAGAAGCATGGACCATAAAA
Organism: Dolichotis patagonum; assembly: GCA_004027295.1. NCBI lineage: Eukaryota > Metazoa > Chordata > Mammalia > Rodentia > Caviidae > Dolichotis > Dolichotis patagonum. The sequence goes on from PVJX010018517.1 coordinate 6,385, forward strand.
TTCAGCTAGAACAAGGTACTGAACAATCCTGGGGCTGTACTATCTTGGAGCTTCTTGCTATGTAAGATAATAAATCTATTAGCTGTTCTAGCCATTCCAAGTTGAGTTTTATGTTACCTGAGTCCTACCTGTTTCATTTTCTTACTCCTATAGTAAAGTTTCCAATATGCCAGCAATAAAACTCTTACTTAGTGTTGTGTAGATTATTGAATAGTCATAAAGGCTTTCATTCCTTTATTCTGTGGGAGATCTCCCAGGAGTGGCAGATGGTGACATTCCTAGAATACTGACCTATCCAAAGGCAAAAGAGGGAGCTCTTAACACAATTAGGATCAAAGGCAGCCTACTCTCAGAGGACTGATGTATCATGCACATTTAGAAACTGATTCTTAAGCTCAAATTTGAGCTGGGTCTGCATCTTATCTTTTGCAGTTCTCTGGTGTCCTTAAAATACTCAGACACTGCTTCCTCTGTGCAGCAAAGGGTTAGTTCGGGAGACTCAGGTGCTCAAACCTTGTAAATTCCAAAGAAACGATGGGTCCTTGGATTGTAGGAGGTGAGCCCTGAGACCTTGGAACATCCTCGTGGGTGACAGTCTCCTTGTATAACTGACACCATGGGCTATAACAAATAATTTATGCTATAGTGTGATTCAAGGTAAACAGTTGTTTTGATTGTTGAGGGCCTGAGCTGCACTACTGCAATGTGACCTGTGGAAACCTGGAGATGAAGCAGTTAGGAACAGTTATGTAGATGTGCCATGCCTGTGTGACTAACCTTCAGTAACAACTTGGACACCCAGGGTCAGGCTTTGCACAGCATGACAATACTTTGTATGTTCATCAGCTATTCCTTTGCTGGAAAACAATACCCAATGCCCACAATTTAAAGGAGGAAAAGTTTAATTTGACTCATGGTTTAGAAGCTGTGCCTGGATTTTTCTGGACTCTGCCCCATGCACCTTTGCCTTCCATGATTTTAATCCAAGTTTTTTTCATTGTAATTTACCATAACCATGAGAATAACAGTTTTCCTGTTTTGTGGGTCCTCTAAGTGAATTGCTAATTGTCACAGTGGACTTGGGGATCACCAACACTGCTGTTACATAGAAACCTAACAAGCTTCTATATTTTTGGATGTTAACCCCATTATCATTACATAGTTTGTAAATACTTTCATTCCATAGGAATGATTGTTCATTTTGTTGATTGTTTCTTTTGATATAAAAAGGTCATTTAGTCTCATGCAGTCCCACTTATTTATTTTTGCTTCTATTGTCCACTGTATGTATGTATGTTACTAAGTGTGGCTCCTCCTGGGTCGCTTGGTGGATGGTTCTATGGTGGATGGTTCTAATGGTATTACCAAGGCCAGCAGGTTTGCAGACAAGTTCATATGACCTGGGGCCATTTCTGGGTCTGTTGCCAGGACTCTGTCACTGCATATAAGATTTTTAGAATTCTGAACGTTTGCACAGTTTTGCGTACCCTTCCTTAGACACATGTTCTCTTCCTATGTTAGAATTTCGATGCTTGTACTGTTTTGCTTACCCTTCTTTAGACTCATGCTTTCTTCCTATGTTTTGTAACTTACTATCCAGGTTCCAAAAGTTTCCACAAAGGCACTTTTGCCCATGGATGACTGCCAATTTCTGGATGCCATGAAAGGATATGAATAGGAGACTTCTTAGTCTACTATCTTGTTTTCCTTATATCTTAAATTACTATCCTTGCTGCTGGGACTCAGTACCTGACACCAACAAGTTATAGGAGGAGAGGTTCATTTTGGCTTATGTTTATACATTTCGGTCCTTGCACGGTTGGCATGGTGGAAGGGACTGGGTAAAGGAAAGCTGCTGACCTCATGGCAGATAGGAAGTAGGTAAGGCTGCATAGCAAAGGAAACCACTAACAGTGAAGATACAACCTACAGAATGGAAAAATTTTTGTCAGCTACTTCTCATGTAAAGGACTGATATCTAGCATATATAAATAACTTAAAAAGTCAGACCTTCAAATTTAAAGACCCTATTAGAAATGAGTATCTGAAATGAGTAACTGCTTCTCAAATGAAGAAATGCAAGTGTCAATAAATATAAGAAAAATGTACAATATCGCTGGCCATTTGAGAAATGCAAATTGTAAGAACACTGAGATTCCATCTCACTCTAGAAAGAATGGCTATTATCAAGATATAAACCAATAACCAATGGTTGTGAGGCTGTAGGGGGAAAGGAAACTTTCTCTATTGCTGATGGGACTGTAAACAGATACAACCACTATGGAAATCATTACAGAGAGTCCTCAAAAAACTAAAAATAAAAAATTCCATTGCACCTAGATATTCCCCTTGTAGGCATCTTCCCAAAAGAGTTAGAGATATCACATTACAGTGATCCATGCATACCCATGTTTATAGCATCACAATTCAGAACAGCTAAATTTTAGAAAGAATCTATATGTACATCAACATATGAATGGATAAAAAATGTGGTATTCATACACAATAGAGTACTTACCACTCTGCCATAAAATGATTAAATTTGAGTTTTTTTGTATGAAAATGGATGTACCTTCAGGCCATAATGTTAAGTGAAGTGACTTAGACACATAATCTTAAATATTATGTGGTTTGTCTCATATTAAAAAAATTCTTTCTCTCCTTCTTACCCTCCCTGCCTCCATCTTTATATATATGACAGATAATAGGAAAAAAGGTAGGGATAATATATCTAAAATTGTACCTTGACTCAGTACAATCATCTTACATGCTTTATATGTTCTTTGCCTTATTAGTCTGATTTTCAATATGATAATTAACTTTATAAGATCTTAAAAGATAAATAAATGAATCTGATGCTGGAAAATAAAAAAGGGCATAGAAGAATGGTAGAGAAAGAAGGGAACTGAAAGGTGTAATATACATGTACCAATCCACCACAGTGAAGTATAATCATTATGCACTGCAAACATGTACTAACAAAAGTCATGAGGGGGTGGGAGAGGAGGAGGAGGAAGAAGAGGAAGAGGAGGAAGAGGGCAAGGAGAAGGAGAAAGAGGAGGAAGAGGAAGAGGAGGAGGAGGAGAGCCACAGCCTGCCAAGTCACACAGCACTGACCTACCTCTTCTACCCAGACTTTACCTCCTAAAAGCTAGTCTATTTCAAAGCTCCTCCTAATCCAATCACCTTTCAAAAGCCTTGCCTCTGAGTTCATGAGGCTTTGGGAGACATCTAGATATAAACCATAACACCTTTTTATAAATCTTAGGTAGAAACTTAGTGAAGAGGACATTACACACCATTCTCAAGGATCTTGTGTAAACCCAGTAAAGAGGAAAGCTAGGACTCAAGCCATAGTCTTTTGATCACAGAGCTCAAGTGATTAATTGCTATCAGTACAATCCATCCTTTTAAATACCTCTACTAAATTTGGTCCTTTAAGTATGACACAGCTTAGACACATGTATCTTGTCATCTCAAAGTACCAACAATGTCTTAGTAACCATCCTTACAGCAAAGGCTACTTCAGGAATTATACCAGTCTCACCTAAAAAGGTTCTGTTTTTGCTTTTGCCCAGGATATTCAGCAAGTAAACATATTTTGGTGCATTTAGGGTCATATCAGTGAAAAACACTAGAGGAGGGATGTTCACTTTCCTTGCCCCTTCTCCTTGTTTATATGTGGTCTTCTGGGTACATATGCTTGTTTGGCTTTCTCTCTCTCTCTCTCTCTCTCTCTCTCTCTCTCTCTCTCTCTCTCTCTCAGAGGTTATGCAACCAACATAATCATGACTTGGGAAAAATTCTGTTGTATCTTCTGTCAAATATGTGAAGCATTTTCCACTCTCTTCTGACATAACTGAAATCTCGGCTGTGAAGCAAGGCATTAGTATTTCACTCTTGGTTGTGTTTTCTATGTGGGTCAAGATGGAGATAGTATATCATTTCCTATCACTGACTGAAGAGAGAGGGTTTAGGAACAGATATTAAGGCAAAAAACAGAGTTGAAAGTGACAACATATTTTGCTGTTCCTGACACTTTTATACACATTTCTTGGCAGCCAAAAATCCCAAGGGTATATGAGACTAGATAAAATAGGTCAAGAATCCTTGGGCTTTCAAATCAGCATTTTAAGCAGAGTTATAAACAAATGAATCTTAGACTATTTTACAGTACTTATTTAAGATGTATTATGGATTTGTAATCTATCTTGGTTGCATTATATATTAACAATGTTAAAAGATAATAGATTTCCATAAGCATGATGATTAGGAAAAGCAAAACAATGTTATTTTTCAGCAAGCACCAATGTATTATTAAAACCTGTATTATTCAATAGGCAACATTCTTTATTTAGTATACAGTAACATATACATTACAGCCTTCTAATTCTGGGAGATTTTTCAGAAGGAAACAATTAGAAATGGAAAGTATTTTTTCAAGCCAAGATTTCATCACCCTGGAAGGATGAATTTTGGCAGCTTTTGTTATAATGAAAGTAGTAACTTCAATGCATATATATGCTACCACACACATGCCACTCCGTATTTGTCACCTCCAACATTCATGGACACATTACACAGCATATGTGTGCTAACCACACAGATACACACTTTGCTTCATAATATACTCCCTTCACAAGCAGAGATTAAATACACTGTACACATGTGTCACACCATATCACATATACCATCATATGCACACATATACCTTTATATTGAACATACACATGTATACACATACAATACCACATAAATATACATGTTATATATACATACACAAAACAAACACAAGACTTTATCATGCATACACTACATAGATCATACCACACATACTTTATCTTTCATGCCAAGAACATGCATGCACACATACACAATAATTTGGCCACCAGCTACCTTCCCAACCTATTTACAACCCTCCCTCCCTTTTTTGAAGTAGTGTAGTTATACCTTCCTGTTTTTTATATCATGAGCACACCAAACACTCTCCTTTTTTGGATTTGCAGTTCACTCTGACTGAACTTCTTTTTCCTTGTATATTCACACTTATTTCCCTTAGACAACCCTTTCCTGACCCACTCTTCTGCCAATGCAAGATAGCAGCCAGATTACCCTGTGTGCCACTCCCCACTGGACACCTGAATGACCTTATCTATACTTCAAAGTCAGCCATAAGACAGGAACAGTCCTCAGAAATTACCCAATGTGACCAAATATCCTCATTTTGCAAAAAAGATGAGAGTATCTAAAACAGAAGGTTACAATTATTCAATCATTGAGCAAATATTTAATAAGCAACTATTACATATTAAGTACTATTCTAGGTACTGGGTATCAGGTGCAATAAGGGTAAAAACTTTGAACGCAGGAGACTTACATTCTATTCAGGGAAACAGACAATAAACAAATTGTTAGTGTAAGGTAGGAAATTATTGATAATGAAAAAAATTTGATCTCCAACACTGTAAAAAAAAAGAGCAGGCAAGCAAAGAAATGAGCGAAGTAAAAGGAAACAGAAGTAAGAAAAGGCTAGGAATAGTTGACAAACACTATCACAAAGCTCATATTTTTTACATATTTACTATCACAAAGCTATCTTTTATTTTTTTCTCGGGTTTTTTATTATCCTTTATTGCTTGGCCTCACTGCATGATGGCACAAGCAAACTTTTATCTATTCACAATAAGCAGAGATTGGGACATTCATTCCTAGATAGGAAGTCTGATCCTGGTTTTACCTTATGTGTGGTAACTTTTGACTGCTGCTTCAAATTTTTAAAAAGACTGCTTGTTATGGTCTGTGTCTGGATGTTCTCCTAAAGCCTCAAGTGATCATAGAGGGTAGGCTTTTTCAGAGGTAGCTGAATCTAGAGTTTGTGATTGATTTGTAGTGTGATGGTGGGATTAAGGGTAAGTGATTACTGGATCAGTATACTGTTAGATTGGTAACCTAATCCTAGAAATCTGGATAAGATAAAATGGACAGAAAGAGGCTTGTCTCCCCTATTTGCTGTTGCTGCTTTTGCTGTTTTCTGCTGTCCCAGCTGCCATGAATGGTTGTGTCTCTGCCATGTTATCTGCCTTGGAGCCAGATGATTATGGACTGAAATTTCCACAAACTGTGAGCTAAATAAACGTTTCTTTCCTTAATTTTGGGCATCAGCTATTTTGTTGCAGCAATGAGAGAAAAGTAACCAAGACAGAATTTGTTACTAGGAGTGGGTTGTTGCTGTGACTATACCTGACCAGAAGCCTTTGGGAATAGCTTGTGGGAAGAGATTGGAAAGATTCAGAGATGCCAGTTGAAAAAGTGGAGCTGGAACACCTTAGGTTGTTCTGCACGGGAGATTCTGGTCAGAGCTTAGAAGATCAGAAGGCTGATAGAAATCCAGCTGGTAAAGACCAGGCTCAGGAGGTTTCTTCGGAGAAGAAGGAATGCATTGGCTGTTGGGACTCCAGACAATGTGTGTTATGGGTTAGCAAAATGTTTGCCTGCATGTTGCTCATGTCCAGAGACTAAGATTAAGGGTGGCAGACTAAACCAGCAGAAGAAATTTCAAGGCAGTTTAATGCTTAGGCAATGACATAGTTAATGCAGGGAGCTTTTTATCTAGATTTATGTTGAGAATCAACAGCAAGAAGCCCAGAAAAATGATTTAAAATGCTGTGAGTTTGGCCAGAAAGGAAGCTGCAGTAAAGCTGTGGACTGCAAAAATAGAGCAGAGGAGATCTTGATTGCTGAGAAGGAAAAGGAGAATAGAAGAGACGGTCTGACTCCACCCTCTGCAGATTCCACCCTCTGCAGCCTCAGAATTGTAAGTGAAAGACATTGCTTTGAGAAGAAAACTGCAGAGCACCATGTTCCAAAATGGTGGCAGCATAGACAATCTGTTTCTCAGAACTGAATTCAGAGTGTTCAGAGATCCAGGAACTTAACCCTTATAACCAAGAAAGAGGAAAGTCCAGCTGGTTGCAGGCCTTGGCATCATCCATGTGGTGCTGGTTTTAGATGCATGCAGAATGCAAGCATTGTGGGGTTAGGAAGGCTTCCACCCATATCACACTTGATCTTAGCCAAAAGGCCAACAAGTGATCCACCCTGATTTCAGAAGGCCTGGGAGGCCAGGCAATGTGTTCCTGAGAGGGCAGTGTGTGAAACTGTGAGTGTGAAGCCAAAGGTGCAGTGGAGACCCCATAAATTTGGAAAATCCAGGAATGTGAATCATCTAAGAAAACCTGCAAGGAGGAAGTAAAGCCAGTCCAAGACAGAAGACATGGGAAGCACAATCATTGACAGTGCTGTAGGGGAAGAGCCACTCAACCCGTTTGGAGCTCACAATTTGCCACAGATTTTCAGGGATGCTGCACATGGAATTACAGGACTTAATGTCAGACCTGCTGAATTTTGGACTTGCTTTGGTCCTAATTCTTTGTATCCCCATTTGTAACTTTTGGAATGGAAATGTTTATCTTTGCCATTGATGGTTGGAAGTGTTTAACTTTTAATTTGTACAGGGGCTCACAGTTAAAAATATGTCTTAAATCTCAGAGGGGACATGGGACTTGGACTTTTCAGCAATCCTGAAACTTATAATTTTGGCAACTCTTAGAGATAGACTACATGCCTTTTGCATAAATGGATGTGCATGAATTTTGGGGTGTCCAGGGACAGAATGTTATGGTTTGGGTATAGACATGCCCCTAAAGCCTCATGTGGCCGTGGGAATGGGCTTTTCAGAGGTGGCTGAATCTAGAGCTTGTGATTGGTTCATTGTCTAGTGCTGAGATTGGGGTATGAGTGCTACACCTGGCCCTAGGGTGGGAATCCTGAATACAATATAAAGGAGGAAAGAGGCTTGATCTTCCTCTTTTTCTCTTGTTGCTTTTGCTGTCTTCCATTATATGAATGGTTGCACCAGCCTGCCTTGGAATCAGCAGATTATAGACTGAAACCTATACAAACTGTAAGCCAAATAAACCTTTCCTTCCTTAATTTTGAGTGTCAAGTATTTTTTCTTAGCAATGAGAAAAGTAACTAACACACTATTAATCACCTTCTTAGAAGGTCCTGTGTGGCCCTTGCTTTTTAAGTTTGTTCTAGCCATGAGCAGTGAAATGTTTGAGCTTGCAGACTGTGTGTGTGTGTGTGTGTGTGTGTATGTGTCTGAGACATGGGAATGGAAGAAGAAGGAGCATTTTGGTATCATGTATACATGTTTAATAGTTGTGCCACAACTGGTACAGTTAACCAAACTCATCATCTTTTTGAGGAAAGAATCATTTAGGAAGCTGGGCTTTTGTGCTATGTGAACCTCTAGAGTGAAGGAGGCATTGAAGTTCATTGGAACCATTCCTGGGCAATTTTAACAAAATCAACCCTTTGACTTAAATAATAATGCCTTCTTTCAGGGAAAAAGTGGAGTGGTTCTAAATGAAGTTTCAAATCTCTGAAGTGACTCAAACCCCTCATAAATCACCTTGGATCTTTAGAAACAATATAGATTTTAAATTATTTGCATTTTGTGAATTTTAATCATTAAAAAGTTCCTTTTTTGAAAGACATGAAAAGCTTTCCTGAAGTGCTTAGAAGTTATGATAGGAACATATTAGAAAAAACACTTATATAGTAATATCTCTAATATTCTTTTAAGTTTTACTTTATGTACTTTAAGTATTTTCTTTTCTATATCATGAATTATTTTTACATACAAAGGATTGTTTGAATTCAGTGATTCCAGTTCTGTTCATTTTGGTATGTGAAAATATAATGAACATTATCAAATGAGAAACTACAATGCACATTTAATAAAAATATATCATTGTTTAAATGTGGAAGAAATAAGATGAAATTAAAGCAACATGTACACTCATTACATTGGATCATATCTTGGGCCTTGAAAATACTATGCATGTTCTCTATCACTGAGATACATCTCTAGATGTTTATTTTTAATTTCATTTCATTTTTTAACTTTGAGACAGGTCTTATTAAATTTGCCAGGAAGCCCTCAAATCTGCAATCTCCTGCCTCAGCCTCCAGAGTAGTTGAAATTATTATAAGTATGCCCTACTGTACCCAGCTCATATGAAATTTTTGTATTAGATTTTATCACTGGTACCACAATCTTTTACAAGTTGGAGAATGCACAGCCAATAATACATTACTGAAAGTCATCTGACTTCCTAGTAAAGTAATTGAATGCTAACCTGGTATACAAAATGCTTTATACAAGTACTTTTATGAGAAAAATCACCTATGTGATAGGTATAAAAGTTGTCATAATTTTCATTTTATACAGGAAAAAAAGTAAGTTTACACAGAACTTGAGAGACAATGTTTTTTTTGTCTTTTTTTGTCTTAAGATCATGACTTATAAGACTTATAGTATACATTAACATCATTTAAACTTAAAATTTGCTTAAGTTTTGCTTAAAAGTGATGCTGAGATACTCGAGATGAAATTTAAAATTTTTCAGTAGCAGCACTTAAAATTTGGAGATTCAGGATTTTGAAAACTATTAAACAGCTAATTGAATGAGCTTTTTTTTTTTTGGTCAGGGTCTCAGTTCAGGTTGCCTTGCTATACAGATTGGCCTTGAACTCACAGAGCTACTCCTCCTGCCTCAGCCTCCCAAGTGCTGGGATTATAGGTGTGAGCCACATGCTTGGCTTAAAGGAGGTTTTTTTTTTGATTTTTGATTTTTTGAGACAGGGTCTTACTGTGTAGTTCAGGCTGGGCTTGAACTCAAAATAATCCTCTTGCCTCAGCCTCCCAAGTGCTAGGATGAAAGAGCTTTTTGAGTTCTGATGTCTAAACATTTTAGGAATGGAAAGCTGTTTTATGCAAATTATAAAGGCAAATTATAAATGTTTGGTTTCTTCCTCAACTATGATCTCTCAAATTTCATTTGGGTATATCATGTTGCCTTTTACTATTCACTCATCCTTTAAAATAGGTGATAGTTTGGCTTTTGTCATCTCTTATATATCATTTTTAAACAGAATCATGATGAAATTATTTGTACAAGTGGGCTTAATGAGCATTCCATCTGTTAAAATGAAGGAAAGAAAATAATTTATTTTGACTACTAGAAACTTTTGACAGATGGACACCTAATTTTCTCAATTTACAAAGAGCTCATTCAAAGAAATAAAAAGTGAGCGAATCAACAGAAAAATGGATAAAATGTATGATCAGCAGCTTACCGTACAAAATGCAAGTAAGGCAAATATATAAAAGATATTTTCAATGCAGGAAGTAAATAGTAAAACATGAGATAACTTGGCAAAAAGAAAAGCTCAATGGTACTTGGCTCTGGTGAATGTGTGTAAGGAAAAGTACATTACTGGTAGAAATGTAAATTGATTATTTTTCTGGAGAATAGTATGTCATTGTCCATGAAATTTGTAGTTGCATATATGCTCTGAAAAAATAAGTCTGTCGTATGGAACTTAATATGTAGATACAGTTAATAAAAGTCGCTTAGCTCTATGGTTATGGATACCAAACTCATTAATTACACAGCATTATTTATAATGGAAAAAACCAAATAACCAGTTTTCATCAGCAGGGAATCAGTAAAATAAAGGTTAATTCATATATTAATAAAGTTAGTAAAATAAAAGTAAATTCATATATTAATAATTAGGCATCAATATTTGTATTTTTCAGTAGTGATGTTGTCATTGAACTTTAAGAGAATATCACTCTCCAGACTCAGAACACCCTGGCTTGGACTTTCTTCCAGGAGCCAGGAAGTATCTGGGGCCCATCAGGTACAGTGTTCCCTCCAGTCTCTCTTCTGACAACATCATTTCTCAAGTAGCTGAAGAGGTCTGCACATAGACTTATCTGGAACTTGATTTACACACAGTACAATGGCTAACCCGACTTCATCATCAGATGGAGCCTCCTTAGCCTGATGATTTCACAAAGACAATGCTGCTTGGGAACGGTTGCTTTCCTGACAACATCAAAATTGCATTAAAGCTGAATTATAATTCCACGTGCAAGCCACTTAATTCTTTCACAGCATTTATTCGTACAAGGTCATTTATTTCAGATAAACTAATTCTATTAAAATGATATTAGGCCTTATTTTTAGTATGGATAAACAGGATGAACACTCAGGCTGCCATGCTTGAGCATACACAGGAATAAAAATCAGTTAATATATATTTTTATACTGCTGTTGGTTTTCCCTATAATTGTGTCTATGCATATCCACTTAAATAAATCAAGGCTCCATCTCAACTGACTTGTTTAGATGATCAGAGGCAAATAAAATACTATGAAAAGAGAAGAGGCAATTTACTTTTTATTAATATGACTTTTTATTAATATGACTACTAGCAGCCAGCTATTTCTTTTTCTTTTAATTATTGGGAAAAGTGCAATGCTCCACTATTGTTAGCTGTCTTCAATGCTGATGACTTCTCATGTAAACTTTGCACTTGCCTAGCACACATCTATCTTTACTTCAACTTTCTTATTTTTAAAATATAAACCAAAATATGACCACTGTGTCAGGACAATCATTATGTTGGATAAGAATGGAAATGACTGTGAAGTAAAATGTCCTATTCCTATGTTTCTTCCACCAACCTTCCTTCCCTTTCCCATGTGAGCTCAGGGACAACAGTGAGAATTTTCTGGAGACATGTCAGCCAAGCCTAATGAAGGATGGCAGGTATACACTGGGGTGTTCTGCCTGATGAGAAGCTGCAACTTTTTACACCTTTGTCCTAACAAGTTTTCTAGGAAGTAGGACTAAATGTATGGTTTTCTGTTTAAACTATAAATATACTGAGATTCTGAGAAGCCAAAAATGTTCTGGGTTTGGTTAAGAAAGACATTTGGGAGACTTAGAGAAGGATCAGGGTTAGATTTTTCAAGCCTGAGCAGTAGATTGTCTAAAAAAGTTTTGGACATGATAAATAAGAGAAATGGTTTGACAATTTCATTGGATGAATTAGCTTTTAAGTAAGTTGTAGATAGTGGGATGTTCCAGTTCATAGAATAAAGATACAGTTCCTCAATTACATGAGCAACTTAGATTCATAAATCCACTGAGATCTTTGGTTTTTAAAAACTGTTCTCAGTAGATGACTAAGCATAATGAATATGATTATAATAAAATGAAATTACATATTAATGTAATGCATAAGGTTTTCAATTTCTGAACCTACATCTCAACTCATTATAGTTTAATTATAAGTAGTTAATTAATATGACTTGTACCAATATGGCAGTGTTTTGCATCTGTAAAAATAATCAAATGTAACCGTATTAATAATATTATTTTAACTTTTATGAATTTATAATCTGATCATTGCCATAAAAGTATTGATCACAGTGATCAAACATATATTGAAAAATCATAGCTAAATAATATTCCACAATAACATCTAAGACATTAAAACAATTGTGACAAAGATTGCAAGGTTGTCAAATAGTCTTACTTAATTTTTCTATTTATTCTCTCTCAAAAGTTTTATGGAAATTGAGTAAAAGGCATTTAAGTGACATTTTATATTTCTTTGTATGCCTTATTAAATCTTACTATTTGAAAATAAACAGTACTCTTCTTTTAAAGAGTATTACTCAACTTTTTTAAAAAAAGTTATTGAAACAAAAGTCTTTATGTAGCTCAGTAATTCTCACACTATTTTTGAATAGCAGAAAGTTATTGTCAAGTAAAATTTTATTTGAAAGTATAATATAATGATCCTCTGGTTGAAAAGGGCACAGGGAACTCTTAAGTCTTACACACGAAAGTCTTTCTTTTGGGTAGAATTCAAGACTTTGCCAAGCACATTTTAAAATCACAGCTTCAGCTTGTCACAAGAAATCTCTCCATTTGATACCGAGTAAATCCAATGAATGTGCACTATCCAGGTACAGATGGCTGAAAAGGGCAGCAATGTCCACACCTGGTAGGTTCACAGCCCCCTGCCTGAACCCCCTAGAGATCCTTCCAGGCACAAGGTCCTTTCTCAAGCCTTTGTGTCTGTGATTCTGCCACCTTAGCCCAACTGAATGCACTAGGGGCAGGCACCTGATCTTATGAAGCTTTCTATAAGCTGTCATGTGTTTCAGAAATCTGGCATAAAAATTCCTCCCAAAAGGGACATTCCATTCTGGAAGGCTGACCTTCTCTGCTGGGAATTTGAATTTGAGATGGACAGAGAGGAAAGTAGCAAAGAGATTTCAGGGCGGTGGGGGGGAGGAGGCAGAAACCTGAAGCTTCAAGGCAAAGAGAATTAGAATTTATCATGACACAAGTAATGAAAAAAAGGTCAGCATGGAGAAATCAAAATGATGACAGAGCACTGGAAAAGGGAGCATCAGTTGGCTGCTTCGGTGTGATATCACCAGGATCATCCATGTGTCACAAAGAAAATTCCCAGATGGCTCCCTGCACTTCCTTCCTTCCATGTACTTCTCTAAAAATTTCTTGAGGTTTCCTAAGCATTTTTTGTAGATTTCATTTTTGAAAATACTCTAATGGTATGACTGAGACAGGAATAGACTTCAGAAGATTTTCAAACAGTTCTCTTGGCAATTTCCTAATCCATTTACTGACAAGAGCTGAAATCTACTACTTGTACTGCAGTAAGTATGCGGAATCATTTTGTTCTTCTTGCTTAGTAGAATACTAGAGTAGATCTATGAATTTCAGTGACTTACAGCTATGGCTGAGTTTTGTCTCGGGAGTTGCTTCTGGGAGGACAGTGAGGTCCACAGTGAGGCTGAGCAATTGGAGTCCAGGTAAACATAGCCCTTCTTCATTCTTGGTACTTCAAACCTTTTTTTTTTCCCAGTACTGAGAATAGAATTCAAAGCCCTCACATCAAGCTACATCTCTAGTCCCTTTTACCTTTTTGAGATAGTCTTGCTTCCTAAGTCATTTTCTCAGGCTGGGTTTAAATTTCAATCTTCAACCTGCTTAGTCTTGGGTTTACAGGTGTGTACCACTGCGCCTGGCTGTTTAATATTTTTATTTATTTAATTTTGTTTGTTTTTTGGTACTGGGGATCAAACTCACGGCCTTGCGCTTGCCAGGCAGGTGCTTAAGCCACTGAGCTAAATCCCTAGCCCCTGTTTAATAATTTTAAACAAAATAAAAATCCTTTCAAAGAATATATGTGTATTTGGTTAAATTTTTTTGTGTGTGGAAAGGTTTTTACAACAAGAAAAATATAAGCACGAATCACATTACCATCAGCATTTGGGCCATTGTATTTATTCCACTATACCATTTCACAGGCTGATCTGGCTGAAGCTGTAGCCTCACATAACTAGCCAAACATTTAAACTTCTCATTTCAAGATATGAATTTATAGGACAATTTTTCCAAGTGCTACTTTTATGCTATCTATTATTAGTGAAGGATGCTCTCATGCATCAATGATCACAGATCTTCCCAATGATACTCACAGTATCATTCTCTTAAGAAGCATTCATGATGCTTGAAAAGGTGTCAAGAAGTAAAACCACATGTGTGCTAGTCCAGTAACTGAACCATATAAACAAAAAATTATTAAGTGTATGGGATATTTAACAGTGCTATCAGCCAGTTTGACCTAATTGTATCTTACAGAGCAAATAACCCCAAACAGCAAAACACATTCTTGTCATACACACAGGGAACATTTATCAAGGTAGAAAATATTCTAAGCTATAGGATGTATCTAAGTAACATTTAAAGGATTTAATTTATACAAGGAATGTTCTTTTACCACAACAAAATTAGAAATCAATATCAGAAAGATAGCTAGAAAGTCTCCAAATATTTGGAAACTAAAAAACATACTTTGAAATAACCCCTGGGTAGTGGAAGAAGTCAAAGGCAAAATTCAAAGTACTTCAAACCAAACAAAATATATAAATCATTATGGGATATAGCTGATACAGTTCTTAAAATAATTCTATATTTGTTAAATAAGTTAGAAATTAAAATATTTATACAAAGAAAACTCCTGCTTCACACTGCTTTTCTGGAAAATCTGACCAAATATCACAGGAATCAAAAATACTAATTGTACAAAATTCTTTGAGAGAATTACAGAGAAATGAATATTTTCCAATTCAGCCTAGTGGATCATCACATCAAAACCAAAGATAGTGTAAGGAAAGAAACTCTACATACCAATATCCTTCATGAAACTTAATGCAAAGAGCAATGTATTGAAAACTAATAAAAACTGCTGAGAAAAATTAAATAAACAAAAAGATGTACTTTACATATCAATAAGATGGATCAATATTATTAAGATGTCAATTATCTCCAAATTGAAATGTAGATTAAACACAATCTTAATAAAAATCTCATTAGACTTTTTGGTCAAATTGACAAGTTGATTTCATACTTCACATGAAAATTCAAAGGACCTAGTATGACATAAATAAATAGATAAATAAATATGGGAACCTAATAATAGTTGATATTAAGACATATCAAAAAGCCACAGTAATTAAAACAACATGGTATTGCCATCAAGAAGGAAAAATAGATCAATGAAACACAACAGTAAATCCAAAAAGTCCAGACCCACACATATATGGTCAACTGAGTTTTGGTAGAGGTTCATATCCAATTCATTAGAGAAAAAGAATAGCTCTTTCCCTAAGTGATAATGGAAAAATTTGTTATTATTATTCAACAAAAAGAACATCAGCAAAAAGAATAATTCCATACCTTGGAAAACATAAAACTTTTAATACAAAGTGGATTACTGATCTAAATCTAAAACAAAGAACTATAAATTTATAAATCCTTTACAATCCAAATTACATGGATTTTGCCCTCTCCAAATTCTTATTTTTGAGATTTGAAAGACTTGCTATGAATTTCATTTTAAATTAAATGTGTTTCTTGTATACAGCATATTATTGATTTTTGCTTCTTGATCCATTCTGCCAGTCTGTGTCTGTTGACTGGTGAATTGAAAACATTAACATTGATGGTTGTAACTATTGACTTATCCTTGTCATGTTATTTTCCTGTTTTTGGATCTCCCCTTCTGTTTTCCCTTCCTTCTAAATGATTGCCTTTCCTATGAATTGCTTCTGTTGGGGTTCATGGAGCTGTAGTCCTTACTTATCTCTTTTAAGTATGTCCTGCAGAACATTTTGGAGTGCTGGTTTGGTGGTCATAAATTTCCTCAGATGTTCTTTGTCATGGAAGTATCTTATTTTTCTATCAGTTTTGAAAGACACTTTTGTGGGGTACATAAATTTGGGTTGAAAGTTGTTTTCATTTAGAACTTGGAGTACTTCACTCCAAGCTCTCCTTGACTTGAGGGTTTGTGCAAGAAATCAGCTGTAATTCTAGGGGCTTTCCTTTATAGGTGACTTGTTTATTTTCTCTAACAACTTTTAGGATTCTACTCATGTACTGGATTGGAATCTTGACTATTTTATGCCTGGCTGTAGATTTTTTTTTTATCATTGCTAATTGGAGTTCTATATGTGTCGTTTATCTGCATGTCAAATTCTTTTTCTCTATCAGGAAAGTTTTCTGCCATGATGTGTGTGAACATTTTTTAAATGTCATTTGTGGTATCTATTGCTTGTTTATTGACTCCAATTAACCTTAAGTTACTCTTCTTTGTCTCATCCAGCAGCTGCTGGATTGCTTTCCCATGGTCCCTTGCTACTTTTGAGAAATATTTTTTTCCTGGTTGCTAACTGCAAGCCTGTCTTTATTATCTGAGATCCTGTCCTCACATTGACCTAGTCTGCTTTGAATATTTGCAGTGGAGTTTTTATTCTCCTGGATATCTATTTGAATCTGCTTTATGAATTCTATTTTATTTGCTATGCTTATCTTCCATAATTTGCTTAAGCTCATCTATTTTATTGTCTGTATCTGCTTTAAGATTGCTAAGCATTGTGTGTATTTTGGTAATCTCTGTAGTTATTGGAGAAATTATTTCTGATTTCATTTTTTCCAGAGCTCATTCAATTGCTTTGTTGTTTCCACTTCAGAGAGATCTGGTGGAAAGCTTTTGGAGTCTTCTATCTCATTGTCCCCTGGATTTGCCTTTGGTGAACTGGATGTCTAAGGTTGTATTTTGCTTAAGCGTCTTCTCATTTTATTTTCTCTCTTTCTTTTAGTTTAATTATTGGGGTGATGCTTACAAGTTGTCTATGGTAGGCTGCTTTATTGGAAGTATTTAGGACTCTTAGGTGATGATTACTTCTTTGAAGTATCTTTCAAGTGTAGCTGGTTCTTGGGTTTTGAGTCTGTTGGAAGATCTTACCTCTTCAGTTGGTTGGAGATGAGTTGTTGCTTGTTTGGGCTAGTCCCTGGTTCTTTGGCACTGTGTCACCATATTTTCTGTGACCCCTTGTTAATCTCAGTCATGGAATACAAAGACCAACAGCTGTTTAGAACAATTATGTCAATTTTGCCTATAGTAGTACCAATAGCATCAAACACAGCCTAGAAAATGACAAACTGAGCTAACACTTAATTTGCAACTTTTAACTGTATGAATTAGACTTATGATTATGTAATAAAATGCAAAACAAACCAGATAATTATCTATAATATATAAGTCCTTAATGTGTCAATTTTGCCCTCAGGGTTAAAATTTAAAATGGACTAAAGAAAAAAATAGAGAAGTGAAAGAAGACAAAGAGATTAGAGAATTGGAGGACAAAGGGGGATCATATCAACTTGGGAAGTGGTGCAGAAGACTGAAGGAAAGATAGATGAAAGAGATAAAAAGAAGAACAGAATAGAACCACACCCACAAAGAGGTGAGGAACCACTTTCACACCTATATAAAAACAATAAAGGAGAAAGGGAAAAGAAAGAAAAACCAAAGCAAATCAAAAGAAAAAGAAAAAAAGGAAAAGAAAATCAAATAGTCAATTTCTAGGATTCTCTGTTTTCAATGTAGACTACCTGTGGAGACAGAGTCCCAAATCATGCTGTTCTGTCCCAGGAAGCCAACAGTTGCTTTATGGTGGAGTACTAGATAATGTCAGCAGGCCTCCCCTGAGACCAGACTCATTGGGCTCTGCACAGTCCAAGCAATTTCCATAGGTCTGCTCCTGGCTAAGAGCTGCTAAAGGAAGCCTGTAGCAGTTCTGTATTTTGGGCTTATCTGCCCTGTCTCCAAAATGACTTCGGGCTAATTGCTCTGTCTCTGTGGGAGGACTAAGTGCTCTGCACTCACTGCCAGTCAGTGCAGTCCTCCACATCCACTGCTCCACTCCACTGCCAAGTCTCTCTGCAGAGGCCTCCAGGGTCACCAGCCATCGCCATCACTGTAACTGTGAGTCCCCAGGTTTGAATTGCTCCTCTCACCACAGTGAGTACTGTCTCATAGAGAGGGCACTGCCAAGCTACCACATTTTTCTTTATGGAATTTTAAAAAAATTTACTCTGTGGACTTCAGTTTGCATTTCAGATTCTTCCTGGGCCCAGGCACCCACTTTCTTCCTTCTTGTCTTCCTCACAACACTATATTCCAGCATCTGCACAGTGACTCTCAGAGAGGCCATTTTCTCTGCTGCTTACCACTCACCACCTTCCTGAAAGACTTTGCTATAGAGAAGAAACTCAATGCCTTAGGGAAAATGTTCACTGTCTAAAGAAAGTAGGTATTGAGAATAGACACTGGAAAAGAGAAAGGTTCCATCAACCCCATTTTCTGTGCTTTATTTCATGACTAAAAGATTAAGCAGCTACAAGGTGTTTAATGATTTTCTATTGTTGAGGACATAAGGAAATCATGTACTTTTCACAACTAACAAAACAGTGTGAATCATTATGATATAAACCAAATAAATAAGATGTGAAATACCAAGTTCTATATTGAAAGGATTCACGGGTTTCTACCCATTTTCAGGGAAACACTCTATTATTTATATTACAGATAAGGTAATCCTTCTATGGTGTAGGCTTCAATCAGTGGTGAATTTGAATGATGCTTAATAAAATGGAGAGGGTTAAAGTAAATCAGTTGACTGTATATGCCACTGATAAAATGCTTGTTAGAGCAAGTAATTAATGACAAATTTAAAATAACAACAGTGATAGGCATTTAGAGTGATTAGTATATACTAAATATTTTCTTGTTTCATCACTCTAGTCAATTCTTCTATAACTTTATAAGGACAGACCATGATTTACTCATTTTACAAATTAAGGAAGAGAAATTTATAGAGTGCCTTTACCACTGACTGTGACTGAGCCAGGACAGAACTCAGGGTCTCTGGTGCTCTCTATTCTCGCCAGAAGCAGAACCTCTGTAAGGTAGGCCAGCCAATTTAAGTCAATATTAAAAAAATTCTCTTTGAACACTTAAGTGGATTACTATATTACTAAAAGTGAATTAAAACATGTTAAACATCATTCTTAAACCTACATGCTGAAGAAAATTATGAAAGATTTATTTTAAAAATTCTCCAATATTTTTAATTAATTAAAAAACTCAATTTACTTTAAGTTTTGTTTAACTTTTACTTTTTACAAGCTTTGAAATGGTTTTGTTCTTTGGAGTCAGTGTTTTTATTTTTTGAGGCAAGGTCTGAATAATTTTCCTAGGCTGGCCATGAACTTGTAATCTTCCTGTTTCAGGCATCTGAGTAGCTGGGATTACTGGTATAAGACATCATATCTGCATATAGACTCAGTATTTTTGGAGCAGGTTCCATCTTACAGGACAAGGGGCACTGATGAACTTTCTAGCCATAAAGGCACCTTGTGAATGCATGGGGGAAGCCCCTGCTTCTTACCAAAATCTCATCTATAAATCAAGCCCTCAGTGTACTACTAAGATGATTTCTTTCCCAGTGTTTAAAGAATAAGATGTATTCATTCATTTTAATAGCTTTATTGAGACATAATTTATATAATATATAATTTATCTATTTAAAATGTGTGATTCACTGGTGTTTAGTATATTCACATATACATGAAACCATCACAACTTTATAACATTTCCATAACCTTAATAAATCCAACAGCCCTTAACTAAGCTCTTCCTTCATTACCTCATTTCCCTCCCAGCTTTAGGCAACTATTAACTTACCTTTTGTCTTTATAGATGTCTCTTAAGTGTACTTTATATAAATGGAACCTAAGAATGTAAGATCTCGCCCTCCTGCTCCCTCCACGGACCTAGGGTTCAGCAGAAACTTTGGTCTCACCCCTCCTTCTTCCTGCATGGACCTAAGGGTCAGTGGACATTGGCCTCACCTCCCTCCTCTTCCCTCCATGGACAGAAACATTGGCATCACCCTACTTCCTCACTCCATGGACCTAGAGGTCAGCAGAAACATGGGCCTCATCCCTCTTTCTCCCTTCATGGACCTAAGGGTTGGCAGGATCGTCAGTCACCCTCCCCCCAACCAAAAGACCACAGCAGTCCACAGACAGCTAGTGAACCCTCCATCACTTGAAGAACCTTAGTGGGCTTTGAATACCTCAGCAACTCCTCATCCACACAGAGGATCTCAGCAGGCTTGTGACAGTATGGTAAGTTTCCCCCTAAAATAGAAGACCTCAGTGGGTAAATAGGAGCAGCAGTGAAATTCTTCCCAACTGTAGGACCTTAGCAAGTCTGGCAAGAGTGTGCATGAGTCTTTTCTCCATACAGAGAACACTAGGTGGGTTGAGGAGAGTGCTAATAAGGACTCCCCCAACCCAGAGGTAACCAAAAGGGCCTATGAGACACTCAGTAGGGTCCCAGTTGAGGTGCACACTATAGCCAGGTGGAACTCATGGCCTGAAACAGCCTAAAGCCATAGTAACAACAGGAGCTAAAGGTTGACTTACATCAGTACTCCTAGGCTAGTCAGCCTAGGAAGAATATACCCAGCAGGCCCTGCAGGAGAAATTCAGGTGACTTGTCTCACCGCTTCATTATGGCACTCAGCAATCAGACAAACATCATAGGACTCTAAGACACACATGATGGACAGTTGAGACTAGTGGGATTGAAAAGACCAAAATATTAACCCAAGAGGTGAAAAGGACAAAACAAAAAAGCAAAATGCAATCTCAAATGTCCAGTTCATAAGGAACAAGTACAGGAGACATCAAAATAGAGGACATTAGAAGTCATATACCTGAAATTTCTGAAAATGCAGCAAATGAAGTAAAGAAAAAAATATATGAGGCTATAGGGAAATCAGATTAGAAATAATGTCTCATGTAAAGAATGAAATGATGACTTTAATAAAGGAGTTGCTCAGCATAGTTAGAGAAGATATAGATAAAAAAAAAAGTATAGGAACATGGGAAGATGATGGAAACCTTGAATTAACAATACAGAAAAGAAGGAGAATGCATGACACAAATTCAAAGAGATATCCAGGAGATAAAAAACAATATTGAAAGCTGGCAAAATTGTTTGAATGAAGCTGAGGATAGAATTTTGGACCTTGAGGACAGGATCATAGCTAGTGATCATGAAAGAAAAGAACTTTTAAAAATAACAAGGCATCATGAAATAACACTTCAACAGCATCAAGATGATGCAAAGAGAAACAATATAATATTAACAGGCAACAATGAAGATGCAGGAGTCAATAACAATAACATCGGGAAACTATTCACAGAAGTAATAGAAGAAAATTTCCCAAGCATGGGAAAAGAATCAGATACACAGTTAAGTGAGACATATAGAATGCCAAACAGTCATAACCAAAACAAATCTACACCCAGACACATAAAAATTAAGATCCCAGAAATTCAGCATAAAAACAGAATACTAAAAGCTGTTAGAGAAAAGATACAACTCACCTATCAAGAAAAGCCCATTAGAATCATGGCAGACTTCTCAGCACAAACTCTCAAGTCAAGATATGCTTGGAGTGAAGTGTTTCTTTCACACCCTTAAAGAAAAAAAAACTTTTAATTGATGTACCCTGTAAAAATTTCTTTGAAAATTAATGGAGAAATAAGATACTTCCATGACAAAGAACAACTGAAGACATTCATGTTGACCAAACGAACCCTAGAAAGAGTACTGAAAAACATACTAGAGAGAGATAAAAATGACTACAATTTCTAGAACAACAATGGAAAGAAACCACCAACAGGGCAAGCAATTAAACAAGGGGTGAAAACAGGAAACCAATATCAGGAAAATAACATGACAAAGTTGAACCAGTACATATCAGTTATATTCATCAATGTAAATGGCCTCCATTCACCAATTAAAAGAAATAGGTTGACAAAAATGGGTCAAAAAACAAGATCCAACAATGTGCTATATACAGGAAACACAAAGGATGGAAAACAATATTCCATGCAACAGGAACGCAGACAAAAGTAGGGGTAGCTGTTTTCAGACAATGTAAACTTCAAACCAAAAATGGTCAAAAGAGATAAAGAAGGTCACTACACACTTGTTAGGGAAATAATTCAAGAGGAAGTGCTAACAATCATAAATACATATGCACCAAATACAGGAGCACCCAACTATGTAAGACAAATACTAGTAGACATGAAAAACCAAACACACAATAACACAATTATAGTAGGGGACCTTAATACCCCCTTGTCACAAAGAGATAGATCAACTAGACAAAAGGTCAGCAAAGAAATAACAGAAGTGAATCAAATCTGTGAACAAATGGATTTAGTTGACATTTACACAGTGTTCCATCCACCCATATCAGAATACACATTCTTTTCAGCTGTGCATGGAACATTCTCCAAAAGAGACCATATATTGGCCAAAGAACATTCTCAAGTAAATGTAAAGAGACTGAAATTATCCCATGCATATTATCTGACCATAGTGCACCAAAATTGGAAATTAATGGCAAAAGAAACTACAAAATCTACATAGACACATGGAAATTAAATAGCAACCTCTTGAACAACCAGTGGGTTACAGGTGAAATTAAAGAAGAAATTTAAAAATACCTACAATTCAATGAAAGTGAAAATACAACATACCAAAACCTGTGGGACACAATGAAAGCAGTCCTAAAAGGGAAATATATAGCAATGGATTGTCATGTCAGGAAAACAGAATGAGCACAAATAAACAACTTAATGTTACACCTCAATCTTCTAGACAAAAAAAAAAAAATTAAGTCAAGCCCAAAGCTCATAGATGAGAGGAAAGTATAAAGATCAGAGCAGAAATTAATGCAACTGAGACTAAGAAAACAATACAAAAAATTAATGAATTGAAGAGTTGGTACTTTGAAAAAATAAACAAAATTGATAAAACCTTACCCAACATTATCAAGAAAAGGGAAGAAAAAACTCAGAAACATGCAATGAGGAATGAAAAAGGTGAAATTAGTACAGATCCTGAGGAAATTTGGAAGATCATCAATATTTACTTTGAAAATCTTTATTCACATAGGCTGGAAAACACAGAGGAAATGGACAGATTCCTAGAAACATGAATTACCAAAGATGAATCAAGAAGACCTAAAAATCCTAAACAACCCAGTATCAGTTACTACAATTGAAAACAATTAAAAACTTACCAACAAAGAAAAGCCCAGATCCTGATAGGCTCACAGCTGAATTCTACAAGAAATTTAGAGAAGATTTAACATCAATACTCCTCAAACTCTTTAATGAAATTTAAATGAATGCAATTTTCCCTGGCTCATTCCTGGAGGCAACTATTACTTTGTTGCCAAAACCAGAGAAAAACTCAACCAAAAACGAGAATACAGGCCAGTCTCCCTAATGACCAATGATGCCAAAATCCTCAGTAAAATACTGGCAAATGGAATGCAGAAAATCATCAAAAAGATAATTCATCATGATCAAATGATTTACCCCAGGAATTCAGGGATGGTTTAACATATGCAAATCAATAAATATAATGCATCACATCAAGAGAACCAAGACAAAAATCACATGATCATCTCAATAGATGCAGGAACAGCTTTTGAGAAAGTTCAACACTTGTCCATGATAAAAACTCTACAGAAACTTGAAATAAATGGTATCTATTCCAATCTGATAAAAGCTATCTATGACAAACCAACAGCCAACATTATACTAAATGGACAAAACTGAAACCTTTCACTCTAAAATCAGAACAACACAAGGATGTCCACTATCAGCACTGCTATTCAATATAGTTCTGGAATCAGTAACCAGAGCAATTAGACAAGAGAGAAAAATAAAAAGAATAAGGATAGGAAAGGAAGAAGTTAAATTACCAATATTTGCAGATGACATGACACTCTACAAAGAAGATCTCAAAAACTCTATCCAAAGACTACTAGAGTTAATAAACAAATTTATCAATGTAGCTGGATACAAAGTCAATACTCAAAAATCAACAGCATTCCTGTACAAAAACAACCAGCTCACCAAGAGGAAATTATGGAAATGACACCTTTCACAATAGCATCCAAAACACTAAAATATTTAGGAATTAACCTAACAAAAGATGTAAAAGACCTATATGTTGAAAACTATAGTACTCTAAAAAGAAGACTGAAGAGGCTATCCGAAAATGGAAAGATATCCCTTGCTCTTGGATAGGAAGGACTAACATTGTGAAAACTTTTATACAGATTCAATGCAATTCTGATCAAATGCTAATAACATACCTTACAGATCTATAGAAAACATTCCTAAAATTCATTTGAAAACAGAAGAGACCTAGAATAGCAAAGGCAATTCTGGGCAACAAAGGCAAGTCGGGAAGCATCACAATCACTGACTTGAAATTATAGTACAAAGCTAAAGTGATAAAAATCAGCATGGTACTGGCAAAAAAAACAGACCCGAGGATCAATGGAACAGATTAGAAGATGTACACACACTATAAAGACACTTAGCCACCTTGTCTTTGACACAGGGGCTAAACATGTTCATTAGAAGAAAGATAGCCTCTTTACTAAATAGTGTTGGAAAATCTGACTTTCCATGAAACTAGACCCATGTTTATCACCATGCACTAAACTGAAGTCAAAATAAAAGATCCAAATATTAAAACAGAAACATTAAATCTACTGGAGGACAAAGTAGGTAGAAATCTTGGAAGACAGAGGGGTAGGCAAAGAGTTCATGAACAAAATGCAAACTGCATGGAAAATACTTCTCAGAATCAACAACTGGCATCTCGTCTTATTAAAAAGTTTTTGTACTTCAAAAGAAATTTCCAACAGAATGAAGAGAAAACCCACAGAATAGGAAAGAATTTTTAGCTCGCTGTCCCTAACCCTAACCCTAGAACAAATAAAGGACTGAAAAACATCAGGCCTCTCAAGTTCAAAGACCCAGTCCAAAATTGGGCATCTGAAGTGAACATACATTTCTCAAATGAAGAAATACAAATTGCAAATAAATAATGAAGATATGCTCAACATCTCTGGTCATTCAAGAAATGCAAATTAAAACAACATTGAGATTCCATCTCATTCCAGAAAGAATGACTGCCATCAAGAAATCAAACGATAATTTTTTTATTACAATGGAGAAGGAACTTTTCTCCATTGCTGGTGGGAGTGTATGCTGATGCAACCACTGTGGACAGCAGTGTGGAGATTCCTAAAAAAAAAACTAGGACTGGAAGTCCCATTTAATCCAGCTATTTCCCTTCTGAGTATTTTCCAGAAAAATTGGAAATGTCATGCAATATATGTGACCTGTGTTTATAGCAGCACAATTTGTAATAGCTAAATCTTGGAAACAACCAAAATGCCCATCAACCACAGAATGGATAAAAAAACGTGGTATTTTTATACAATGGATTATTACTCAGCTTTTAAAAAGATAATCTTGAGGCTTTTACAGGTAAATGGGGACAACTTGAGACCATACTGATAGATGAAATAAATCAAACTCACATTTATAAATATCATATTGTCTCCCTAGTATAAAAATAATAAAAAATAAAAATCTGAAAGAGTAATAAGATCCAAAATATACAATAGATATTGTAATAATGAAAGGAAAAGAAAGTGCTCAAAAGGACAGAACTACTGGGCTAGGGGAAAGGAAAAAAGAGAAGAAAGGAAAAGATTATATTTATGTTGGTAAACATACATAAATTTATGTATGTATATGTACACTAGATAGATAACTATACTACTAATCTCTCTTAGCTCATCAAAAAGAAGTTTGTGTTGTCATTGTTTGATTGATCACTTTTATATCTAGATTTTGTAACCTGAATAACTAGTTCTCAGTTAACAATGTGCAATATATTAACTAGTGTTAATTCCCTACTTTTTTTCTTTTTTGAAAGTCTGTATTGTTTCCATCCTTTTTTTCTGTTTTGCTTTTTAAAATAAGAAAGTAAGATCTTTTGTGGATAGCTTCTTCTATTTAGCATATTTTTAAGCTTCATTCGTGTTATAGCACATTCACGAATTCATTTTTGTTATTGCAAAATATCCCACTATATTAATATATCATATTTTGTTAATCTATTCATCATTTTATGGACATTGGGTTGTTTTCTCTGTTTTGATTATAATAACTAATGCTGCTATTCATGTACAAAGTTTGTGTATATATATATATTTTTGGGTGTATACTTAGGAGAATTTTGGGCCTTGTAGTTTCTTCTTGTTTAATTGTTTGAGGAATTGTCTGATTATTTTCCGAAGTCCTGGTACTGTTTTATTTACTTATTAACAAAGTAGAGGATTCGAACCTCTCCATATCACTGTCAACATTTACTATTTGAATTTTTGATTTTAGATATCTTAGGGGAAATGAAATGATATCTCATCATGGTTTTGATTTGCATTTCTCTGATCTTTACAATGTTGAGCATCTTTTCATTTTTTGGTTGTTTATATAGGGTTTTTTTTTTTTGAGAAATAGCTATTCAGATCCTTTCTATATTTTTTAATTGGAGAATTTTTCTTTTCATTATTGAGTTGTAAGTGTTCAAATGTATTTTGGACATAAATCTGTGTGTTAGATTTTCATCACTGTGATAAAATAACCTGAGAAAAATCAGTTTTGGAGACAGCAAAATGTTTTGCTTCATGGTTTCAGAGGTTTTGGTCCGTGGTTGGCTGACTCTTGTTTTTGGGTCTGAGGTAAGACAGATCATGGAGATTGTTATGGTTTAGATCTAAACTGTCAATGAAAATTCTTGTGTTCATAGGTGGGGCTTTGGAATTGTGGGGGTAGGAGGACTATATTCATCAATGGTTTAGTCCATTGATAAGTTCATATCTGACTGTGCTATTTGAAGGTGGGCTTAGTTGGAGGGCGAGCTCACCAACTGTGTGATCTAGAAAGATGCATTGTAGTCTCTGGCCCTTCTCTTCTCTCCCTGTCTCTGTTTCCTGTTTGCCACTAGTTGAGTAGCTTCCCTCTGCCAGGCCCACATGCCATGGAATTTTTGCATATTGATGACCTAACTTTGGATTCAATGTACCTGAAACTGTAAGCCAAATAAATTTCTAATCCTGCAAGTTGCAGGTGTTGAGCATTGTGTTCCAATGATAAAAAGCTTGCTAATACAGAAAAATGGCTCTAGGAGTGAGGTTAAAGATATGACTCTACCTAACTGTGTGGTTTAGAAGGCTTTGGAATGGTTTGTGGGAGGAGTTTGGAAAGGTTTGCAGATATTGGCCAGAGGATATTTAAAATGCTATAAGCAGAGGCTGATGAGAAATTTTGATCACAGCATAGACAACTAAATGCTGATAGAAATGTGGACAATAAAGGCCAGGTTCATCAGCTTTCAGTCTGGAAAGATAAATCTACTGGAAATTGGAGTAGAGGCTATGAATGTGACATTATCACAAAGAATTTGTCTACATTTTGTTTATGTCCCAAGACATTGTGTGAGACTGAATTTAAAGGTAGTAGATGGCAGTAGACTAATTGAGCTGGTAGGGAGATTTGCAAGGCATCCCAATGTTCAGGTTTTAGGATGGGTACTTCAGGGTGCTTTAGTCATATCACAGTGAAAATAAGGAACAAAAATAAAGAGAAACGAAAAGCTTGTAGTTTCACCAAAAAGGAAGCACATGCGTAGCTTCGGAAAAGGAGAACATGGTTGCTAAAAAAGCATTAGCATTAAAAACAAACCAGTTACTTTGCATCAGGACAACAGGATTGATGGTTGACGGCACCTCAGGAATCAGCACCTTTCACAAGCTCAACTGTACAAAAATTGTAAAGCTTTCATTTAAGAAAAGAGCCCCTGGCCCCTTGCATGAGAAGGGCAGTCTAGGAATCACTTCACAGTGCTCAGCCATCCATGCATTCAGTGACTTCTGCAGCCATGATATAAGGGGGCCTGGTTACTATTCAAGATGGGAGTAGACCTTGGCTTCATCTATGTGGCGCTGGTTTTACAAGCATGTATAATGAAAGAGTTATGAGGTCATGGAGGCCTCCATCCACATTTCAAAAGAAGGTCTGGGAAGTGTGGCAGTGTGCACCTGAGAAGGCAGTATATAGAGTCATGAGAGTGAAGTTAAATGCTCAGTGGAGACTGCAGGAAGTTGGAGATGTCAGGAATGTGCAATATCTGCTCAAGAAAACTGCAGGCAAAAGTGAAGCCAACCCAAGACAGAAGTCATGTGAGTTGCAACCTTCAAGGACA
Source organism: Dolichotis patagonum (assembly GCA_004027295.1). NCBI lineage: Eukaryota > Metazoa > Chordata > Mammalia > Rodentia > Caviidae > Dolichotis > Dolichotis patagonum. The sequence goes on from PVJX010018517.1 coordinate 34,918, forward strand.
CAGGGGGTCGGGCTGCCAAAACTCTTTGGAGTTCACATCTCACCACAACCTGCCATAGGTACTGGGCACAGAGCTACAAAAGTTAATTTTTTTAAAATAATTTTATTTAAAGAGAAAAAAACAAAACAAAACAGAATAAAGGGTAGCAACAATACAGTATTCCAGGAAAAAAGGAAAAGAACAACAACAAAAAAACCTAAGAAATTATTGCTTGACAAATTACATACTGTCTTCTTGGAAATAGTTGTTCAGTTTACAAAGTTAAAACATGTAAAGTAGACGTTCAAACAGTGAGACCGTTAACAGTTCTGCTCCACGATCTGACAAAAACAGCAATATGGTCATCCATCTTACCCATGCAAATATACATGCAATTATATCAAAAGGGTAAAATTAAACACAACAAAACAGAGCAAAGCGGGTCAAGAAAGCAATGTAAGAGACAAAAATTTCAAAACTAGACAATTGAAGATATTCACTCTCTATCATATTGACTCTTTTCTTCCAAATAGTTTTCTTCCAAATAGTTGTCCAGATTGTCACATACAGGGAATTCACATGAAACAACCTAGTACGGAATTGATCTGAGCAGGATGAGGAGGGCATTTCAGGTCTTCAAGACCAGACATTAGGGAAGCAAAGAAGGGCTGTCATCGTGTCTTTTATTCTCCTCAAAACAGCTATCCATACCTTCATGTGTGTTGAACTTAAACAAAACAAAATAAGCTAAAATCACTTTGAACAAAGAATGATAGTATTGCTGGACTTCACATCATGACATTATGGAGTCAGCACTGGGTATTGTAGTGTCTCTTTTTCTTAAAAGTAGTTGTTCATTTCAACAAGTGTTATATAGTTTGTTCTCGTAAATTGTTTATAAGCTCTACACATGCATGAGACTCTACTTGTGTATCTATCATTTCTGTATTAGCAGGAAAAACAAAACAAAGCAAGATAAAACAAAACAATTCCTAGAAAAGCATGAGGCAAAAAAGTCACAGAAAACCGCAGTACAAGGTGATCTACAATGGTTACCATGGTGTCTCAGCAGTGTATAACAACATTAATAAAAACGAAGCATTGGAGATATTATAAGACTTCAAAAGCAAGTAATAATCACACCAGAGTGAGTATCTTAGTGAATCTTGTCATCTTCAGTGTAGTTGCCTATACACTTAGACTTGATGCTATCCATCATAACAGATTTAAATAAAATCAGTCAATACAAAGTAGCAATCTAACAAACCAGATTCAAATAAGACCAGTCATAATAAGACAGTGTAAGTTATAAAGGGCTTCAGATTAAGTTGATAGGAGGGATGATATGTCCTCTTATTTTTGGGATAGCTGACCATGTCCTCAAGTCTAGTGTAAGTAGACAAACTGGAACAGCACGTAATCCATCCAAGCAGAGTGGTGAGAATAATGTAAATTTTAAATCTTGTTACCCCATTAACAGTA
>PVJX010018518.1:0-36369 GCA_004027295.1 Dolichotis patagonum
CAACTATTACAGAGAAAGAGATATTTTGATAGCTACTGTTAATGTCCTGTTGTCTTATTGTAAAGTGTTGTGTTGCTTATGTTGTTTTGTTCTGATCTGCTTTGTTCTGCCCTCTTTTGTTTTATTCTATTTAAAATAAAAAAAACTGTGGACTCTGAGTGCTATTGGTGGATCAATGTGTACTCATCAATTGTAAAATATATATCACTTTGGCAGGGAATGTCAATAATAAAGGAGGTCGTATATGTATGGGAGCTGTGGGTACATTGGAAATCTCTGTGTTTTCTACTCAATTTACTATGAATCTCAAATGGCCCTAAAAATAAAGTCTATTTTTACAAACTAGAGAAACCATACAAATTTAGGCTCCACCACTGATTCCATGCTAATGGGATTAGTCTTGATAATATGAAATGCTTTGGGAAGTATTTGAATCAATCAGAAATAATCCATATTGTATTATTATTTACCATAAGTTAAGAGATTCACAGATGGACATCCCTTTTGTTCTGTAAGAATTAGCTATTAAAATCAGTTGTTGCAGTTCATGCAAAGAAGCTCTAAAACAGGGATGCCTTTGTACAGTACTCATGATAAGACTAAGAAATGTAAATTTCTGAAATCAAAGCCAATGAAAATCAAAAATAGAGAAGATTGGCAAAGCAAATGAGATGACTTATAAATGAGCAGCTGATATGTTAGAGGTTCTGCCAAATTTTATTCAGAAAATTAAAATAAATAGATTTTATTTATGGTGGCTAAACCAAGACAATTTTTTCCAAAAATGGAGAAGGGATGAGCTATATAGAAATCATCTATTAAAATTCTAAGGATTTTGCCTTCATGTCATCAGTACTGTTGGGATAAATTGCTCTTCCTGCTCTCTGAATCCTGCTACAGTGAGTTGGCTTGAGCTGCTATCTGGCCTCTTTCCCTAAGCCAAATATTTCCACCCTATTTTGGTGAATAATTATTCTCCTTTTCCCTCCAATGCAACAGGGACAACAGCAATTTCCTCTGACAGGGTCCCCACTGAAAGCAGAGGAATCAGAATTTCCTAGGGTCATATGTTCCATGTCAGCCTCCCCAAAGGGATTCTGGCCCCTTTTTTATTGAGAGGAACATACTATGAATCACACTTCACACCAAATTAATTGCAAGGGCTTTAACGTTTTCTAAAGTAAAAGTAATACTCCATCAGACAGCATGAAGTATCTGGTTTGCAAGAGAAACTTTCATACAACTAAAAGAGAATTAAAGACATGGATATTATAATTTAATTGGTTAAAGTGAACTAACTAAATCACAGGCTGCACTTCAGAGTCCCTAGTTTCTTGATGTAGATCAAACAATTCCACCAAATTCAGTTAAAATACTAAAGTTACTATTGTCAATGAAAATAGTTCACTTGAAAGATACTTTACATTTTATTAATCCGGGTATTATATTAAGTAAAATATATGAAATGCAAGTGATTCAAAGCAACCTTTAATTTTTTTCTATAATGTTATTAACCAGGTTATGAAGAATAAATTTTATGTCTGTGTCAAATACAGTGAACTTGCATAACTGTGTTGGGTAGGATGTAGAGACACACCAATTCTCAGGGAAAGACAACAAACTAACGGTGCTTACCCTGGGCATCGGCACACATTCCTACATCTTGCTAAGGGTTCCTTACTGTGAAGAGATTAGAAATTACACCTCCTATGCTTGGACAGCTTCCAGTCTGGTTTGAGAATTGAGACAAAAAGAGGTGAGGAAGTAGAACATTTCTCAGGCAATATAGACACTTCCATAAAGCTCTCCCCTGGCCCTCTTGTGAGACTAATTGCTCTTTTCTTGTTACTTCCATTAGCATTTTATGAGCAGTGTTACATTACTACTGCTTTTATTGTTGTTAGAGGATTACTGCTCCCCTGTTAGTTTGTAATACCCCTGAGGGCAGTGGCTGCACTCCATTGCTCCAAGACCCCCAGAGCCTTCTGCTCAGTGTACACTATGCACATGAAGAGGGCAAAAGGAAATCAGATAAAATCGAGTGGAAACACCAGGCTTTGCTCTCACTGACCTTACCCTCCCCTTGTTCCCCATCACCCATGGGCCTAGTTCTACAACTTTCCCATAGAGTCTACCGGCTACACTTTCAAACTCCAAATAAATTCCCCTCCTTTTTACGTTCCCTGGAGTTGTGTTTCAGTTGCTTGAAACCAAGCACCTTGCCTGGGACATTCCTTCATAAATACTTGGTTTTCTCCCTTCATGCCCTTACTCACATCACCTACTTCCCCTCCATGATGGGAGTCACATAACCTGTGAGCTGATGGAATTTCCCAAAGCATGGAATTTCCAGTCGGTTGACTCTAGGATCGAATTCCAGCTCTCCCACCCACTGTGTGACCTTGGGTAAGTGAATTCTCCTCTGGACCTCCAGGATGAAGTGGGCAAAATGTCTACCTCAGGAAGTAGCCAAGAACATCAAAGCAGACATTTACTGGTCAAATAGTTCAATTTCCTAGCTGCTATATTTCTCTTATTCACTTAGCAATAATTGAGTTATTGCTATGTATATCTTGTGTAATGTGATTATTTAAATACTTTATTATTTCTGCGGTTAAACTCTGATGCCTTATTTCCCTTACTGCAGGGGAAAAGCCTGAGACAGTCATGCCCAGCCTTCATGGGGCTGTGCAGCACCCTTTCTCACAGTAGGTTCTCAAAGACCCTAGGATTTATGACAGCTTGTGATACATACTCATAGCCACAGGGTGGCCTCATTTTGCTTTACTTCTTACCATTGTGTTGCCTGACATCTGTGGTCTTCTTCCCTGCTCCTGGAGGGGCTTTTATGAGAAACACTGGACAAGATAGGAACTGATTTCATTGTTTCTTCTGCGAAGTTCCCTGAAGTCTGACTCTGGGCAGGGTTAATGTCCTTTAGCCAAAGACTCTGAGAACATCTGTTATGTTTCCTACTCATTGCAGCAAGGGAGAACACACACCGAGGGTGCAGTGCGGGTATTTCAGGACAAGGATGCTAAAGGGATTTATTATACAGACAGGAAGTAATGTGGCAAGACTGAGACTTCTATCCTTAAAAGAGGCCTGCTTGCAAGGCTGATCCCTGGCCTACATCTGCAACTTGGATTCTGAAAAGTTTCTACCATTCCCTGACTGATAAGAATGAGTCTTCATGCTTAAACTATGCAAACAATGTAGTTTATGCTGAATGTGTGCTTTCTTTCTAGGAGTCTGGAATTTAGTCTGTGTTAGGTAGAAGAGGCTTATATGACCAGTCTCCAGGAAAAAACTGAGCACTGATTCTCTAAGGTGTACCAGTGAAGCTAATATTTCACATGTTGTTGTTGGAGGTATTGAGCACCTACTAGGTGAAGCCACTGGGAGAAGGTTCTAGAAGCTTGGACCTAGTTTTCTCTGAACTTTGCTCATGGACATTTGCCCTTTGATAGTTCTGTTCAGTCTCCTTTCACTGTGATGCATCTTAGCTCTGAATATGATTGTATGCTGAGTCTTCTAAGTAAATTACCAAAATTGAGAGTGGTCTTGTGGACAGTTGACATATTTACTTTAATATATGAACTTTGGTGACTTTGAGGAAGATGTAAAGGAGTAGTAGACTTTGTTTAAAATTCTATGATCTCAAGGAATGGGCAATTCTTGGATTGGCTATCTCAATAAAGCTTACCTAGGAGGGAAGATTAGAACAAGGTTACCAGTGTAATTGGTAAAGAAGCAACTGTCATTTAAATTTCCTAGAAGGTATTTTGTATTTTGTGGATTGGACAACGTTCATGCTTTGTGTCCATTCTTCCTTAGATGAGGTGAAGAGTCCATTGTTGTTTCAATTTGCATTTCCCCTATCATTAGTGAGATGTTGATCATTTTCTCACGTACGTATTGAATGTTTGTGTCTTCTGAGAAATGTCAAAATAGGATTATTCATGATTTTGCTATTGAGTTCCTAGAGTCCCTCATATATTCTGGATAATAGCTTCCTCTCAGAAGTAGACTTTAGAAATATTTTCTCCCATTCTGTAGACTTTCTCTTGAGTCTGACAATTGTTTCTTTTGCTGTGCAGAAACCTTTTAGTCTGATGCAATCTCATTTGTCTATTTTTGCTTTTGTTTCATATGCTTTTGGGGGTTTCATTAAAAAAAATCATTTCCCATTTCAATGTCCTGAACATTTTTCCTATGTTTTCCTCTACTAGTTTTGTAGTTTCAAATCTTACCTTTAAGTCTTTTATCCATTTTGAGTTTATTTTTATAGCTGGAGATACAGGGGTCCGGTTTCATCTTTATGCATGTGAAAATCAATTTTTCTGCAAATATTTTTTTCCTCTGGGCTGCAGCTCCATGCATCTACCTCATGGGAATACTTCTATTGCTTTGCTCTGGGTAGACCTACAATCCTAATGCCAACTAATCACTGACAGAACTACATTGGGATTGCCAGGCATGGGTGAGATCCATCTTCTAAATCCATTAGGAGTTAGGTCTTGTCTGTCTATTCAAATACTTCATCTTTTACTAGGCCTTCTTTCTTCCCTTCTGTAACCTGAGGACATAGTTGAAAGTCTATTAGCTAAGAAAGTAGAATATGAACTATAGAATATATTCTTCAGATCCCTTCTTGCAGATAGTTGGGAGAGCTTTTGGAGCAAATTTTTTCCCTCAGCTTTGAGAAGGAATGTGGTCTAGAGGCCCCATCCTTTCCTGGAGTAGAATACCTTGTCTTCATACCAACAACTTTCATAACTGCCTCTTTGACATCTTCTGGGGTAGGAGTTGGTGTGCTAATTCTACTGACAGGCCCCTCTTGGTGTGTTCCCCCAGGGGAGTAGGTGGCCATTAGCAGTTGATGTCCCTCTGAGCTTACAGTGTAAACATCTCATGACTTTCCCTGCAGTGAGTACTGCAGAACTTACATTTCTGGGAAAGGATCCCATTCAGAAACTTGCACCATAATTTTAATTTTGCCAATGAGTAATACCAGAGGACGAAGTCTTAACATTAGACAATTGGTTACAATTGTGGCAAAACATCTGAATTTGCAGAGTTCAAAGCAATGTCTTTGTGGATACTGACCCATTGAAATGAGACTAGCCAGCATCAATTTGTGCTATAATTTTAAAATACACAATGCATTCCAAAGGAATAGTATAAATAAATTATAAAAATATTTATTAATTTCTGTATTGATTACACATTCAAATGGTAATTTTTTTATTTTTTTATAAATTTATTTAAAGAGAAAAAAACAGAAAAAAGGGTAGCAACAATACAGAATTCCAATGAAAAAAAAGAAAAAAAACACTAAGTAGTCACTACTTGATAAGTTACATACTATCATCTTGGAAATAGTGGTTCAAGTTACAAAATTAAAGCATACAAAGTAGACAGTCAAACAGTGAGACTGTGAATAGTTCTGCTCAACAATCTAGCAAAAACCATAATATGGTCATCTATTTTACACACTTAAACATACATGCAGCTTTATCCTTTAGAGTACTTTCTTTTCCTCTCTTTTTTACAGTAGCAATTATGCATTTTTGGTTTTATTACTCCTACAGTTCTTATTACTTTTTACACTAGAGACACAATGTAATGTTTATAAATATGATTCTTATTTATTTCACTAATGAAGATAGTCTCAAGTTGTCTCCATTTCCCTCACGAAGGCCTCAAGATCATCCTTCTTCATAGCTGAGTAATATTCCATAGTATAAAAATACCACATCTTTTCATCCACTCTGCAGCTGATGGGCATCTTGATTGTTTCCAAGATTTAGCTATTACAAATTGTGCTGCTGTAGACATGGGTGTACATATATTACTGAGATATGAACTTTTCAGTTTTTCTGGGAAAATATCCAGGAGGGGAATAGCTGGGTTGAATGGAGCTTCCAATCCTAGTCTTCTGAGAATTCTCCATATTGATTTCCATAGTGGTTGCACCAGTCTACACTCCCACCAACAGTGGTGCAGTGTTCCTTTTTCCCCACAGCATCGCCAACATTTGTTATCAGTTGATTTCTTGATGGCAGTTATTCTTTCCTGTGTGAGATGACATCTCAATGTTGTTTTAATTTGCATTTCTCTAATAACCAGTGATGGTGAACATTTCTTCATGTATTTATTTGCCATTTGAATATCTTCATCTGAGAACTGTGTGTTCATCTCCAATGCCCATTTTTGGAGAGGGTCCTTGAATTTGGGGGGCTTGGTGTTTTTCAGTTCTTTATATATTTTGGATATAAGTCCTTTGTCTGAGGGATTATTGGCTAAGATTTTTTCCCATTCTGTGGGTTTTCTTTTCATTTTGTTGGTGCTTTCTTTTGAAATGCAAAAACTTTTTAGTAATATGAGATCCCAGTTGCTGAGTCTTTCAAGTATTTCCCATGCGGTTTGCGTTTTATTCATGAATTCTCTTGCTACTCCTATGTCTCCAATGTTTTTAACTACTTTGTCTTCCAGTAGATTTAGTGTTTAATATATTGGATTAAATAAAATGTAATATTGTAATGAATTTTACCTATTTCTTTTTAATTTTTAAGGGGACTATTCGGAAGTTTAACACTTACTGTGTAGCTCACATTGTATCTCTCTTGGAGAGGGCGGTTTTCAACTAGGAGTTAGCAAACCATAGCCAACACAGCCTGATTCAAATTGTGGCTTGTTTGTGTAAATAAAGTTTTATTGCAACACAACCCCATTATTTGATTATGCATTGTCTGTGGCAGCTTTTGTGCTGCAATAGTTGAGTTGAGTTGTTGAGACAGAGATATTCCAAAATACATATTATCTGGTCCTTGACAAAGTTTGCCAACTTCTGTTTCAGATTACCAAATAAAATGTGTTTTTTAAATTTATGGAATATTCGAATATTTTTATTCTCTAGTAAGTATATATTATACTGCTTTATTTAGCATAAATTGGTATATTTAAGCTGATCTTGTATTAAGTTGGGTGGTCACATAATCATAACATGCCCCTGTCCCAATTAATGGGGAGCACAGAATTTTCTTATTAATTTTATCATTCCAGTATGCTTATGCGAGTTTATGCTGAATTCCTTACTGATTTGTCTCATTATCCAGTGAAATGATACACATCCATGGACTGGGGTCTGTACCTGGGGAAACCCTCATAACCTTCTCATGTAAGTGACTAGCAGGGCTCCCTCTCAAGAAAAATGCCTATTATCTGAGCAATAGCTAAGATGATTAAATAGAAATGCCTGTCTCAACCTCAAATTACAAGCTGTAAGGTACACATAAAAATTACAGTAATGCAGAAAGCAGTGTCCACCATGGTGAATGGAATCTTCTGCATTATTTGAGAATTGTGTCTAACAACATGTGACCCTTTCTTGAATCCGTGTGGCACAGGCAATTGGTGCAAACGATCATACTCTTCATTTCCCTATTGGCTTTTCATCTTTTTTACTCTTGTCACTTTTCCTTGTGAAACATTACCATTGTGGCAGGGGTGTGTATGTCACAAAAGCACATTCTGCATCATGCTAAAAATTACGGCTGCAAAGCCTTCTTAAATTACATCCTAATAGCATTTTCTTGGAAGTCATTATGAATTTTGGTTCTTCCTAACCTTTGCCACTGGGGATCAAATAGCACAGCTCAATGTTTCCGTTGCTGCATTTTATAATGGTGGTAATGTAAGAATTTACTGGGGACTTTATCCACAGAGACAAAAGAATGCCACTTTATGAAGCTATTAAACACCATGGATTTTCCCACATGAGAGATCAAGCTTATTGTATTTCCCAAGTCTCCCAGCAGTGCCTCCACCCCAGCCCAGGTCCATTGTGTGAGAGAGAACGGCTGGCCCAGCCGTTTTCTAACCCAAGGTTGTTAGCATCTTGACTGCAACCCAGAGATATCACCAAGGCATAGCCACAGAGGCGACATGCCACTCCATCACCACGGCTTGTTACTGCAGGACACCTGGCCTATAAGCAGGAAAGGTTATTATATTCCCTTTTGACAATGGAAGCTTTTCAAGGCCCAACAATGCAATTTTTATAGCAGAGATTAAAGTTGAAAACATGACAAGCAGAGAGCAGTCTGCTTTTGTGAGCAGACATCCAGACATTTTCAGCCAAAGAAGCAATAAGCCACATGATAAAAACCCTAACTCAAAACTTCCAGAACTCTCCAATTAGATGCTTATCTTTTCTCTTATGGGTGAGGCTTTGCTTAAAACAAAATTTCTAACAGGGAAAATATGCTTTTGCTACTTAAATGCATTTGCTATGGAAATGGCTGGATGCTGAAACATGTGAGGAAAATGATTAACATGGAAAATGATTAAATAATATACCTTTATGTGCACAAGATTTTAAAATTCAGAATGATACTCTTTCCATTTAGGAAGAGCTGTGGTACTCATTAAGACTCTGTTTGTGGTAATTTAGTTATTAAAATCAATCATCTTTTATGGAAATTACAAAAGCATTTCTTAGATTTGAAGGTTTGTGTTTTTAAAAAGTTAAGAGTACTCTAAATCTGGAGGTATTTACTGTGTGGTTTTAGTCACTGATATAACTCTAAAAATATGTGAAGCTGCCCATCCAATATAAATCATCCCACTGCCAAACATCTTTGTTTCTTCTTCAATAGGAAGAAGAGGTAAGAATCTTCCTAGTGACAAGCAGGGGACACAGTGGCTGCTGGGGCAGCTTCAGGACACTCATGGGACAACCCCAGGATATCGTGGCCTCTAACTCTGTGTAGAAATTGGTATGTTGGTGGTGTAGAGCTAAATCATGGTCGCACAGGGGCTTCTGGACTATTTAATGGGCACTCACCAAGGGCATGAAGATTCTGCTTCTAAAGTCATCAAATTTTACAAAGCAGAGGGATCCACCCAGTGCCCCTGATGCACTGTGTGCTTTTCATTTCCTTTCATGGCTCCCTGGAGACCTGGGCCCATTCCACTGTGAACCTGTAGGAAAAGCAATCACACATTGGGTGTATTGAACAGTTTTGATTTTTTAATCTTCATCCATATAAATTTTCCTTGGGACTCTGTGTTCACAGTCAGGTCCAATGGGAAGGTCTCTAAGCCAAGGAAAGAGAATGCAGCCTGCCGGCACTCTGGCCTGGATGGAGTCACAGGACCCGCTGGGTAAAAATGGCTCCTATTGACTTATATTTGCTGACAGGATGCTGTCAGGGGAATCGTGGTGCTATCGGAATGACAGACTTGGTGAGCGGGAAATACAAGACATTTTAAGCTCTGTCTCCTAAAAAAGTAAACTCAAAAAGAGTGAAAAGACAGAGGACTTGACCCGATCCTCCAGCACTATTCAGGCTGCACATATTTCCAGCATCTGTCATAAAAGCTCACGGTGCTATGAGCGACTCAAAGTTTAATGGTGTGTAAATTTTTTTTAACTCTCTTGTTGACTCTTAGCTGTTCCCTAAAAATGTAAAAAACCTTTTTTTTGCATTTAGTTTTAGAAGCAACAAGAGGTAAACACTAAGTGCCTTGAGTTAAACACACAGAATATTGTGCTCAGGAACACATGCAATTATCAGCTCTTTTTGACTTGTAGAATTTTTGAGACTTCAGATGCCCAGGACTCTGATATTAATTTTCTTTTGCATTCCAGATCTCTCTATGTGCATCTGCCTATAGTCATTCAGAATTCCCACACTGTCCAGGTATCTGGTCACTGTCGAGTGGAAGAAATCCATCCTGAGTTCTGCCTTCCTTTGCTTACAGCTATGTGTGGCAATGAGGGGAAATGGATTCAAAGAGAAATGAGTCAAAAATCATTTTTAATTTCAAAAAGAATCTCAGGTATCTATACCCTGTGAATGTATAAATACTGTACAATTTATGAGGTGCTGGGAAATATACCACATTACACAGTACAATTTAATGCAATCCATGGAGCGCCAAATGCCCTTTGGAACATTTGAAGCCAACATTTACAAATACAATTTTAAATAGAGGATAACTAAATGGGTGTTATTATTCTGTTCGGAGCCTGCTAACCAGTCTTTGAGAATGTAGCATGCATTGGTTGTCAAGGTTATGTCTGTGAAGGTGGCAGAAACTGTCACTAAGCCAAGTGGAAAAATTAGACCTTCTCTCCATCATATTCCTGGAATGCTCAAGCATAAAGAAATTCCAAGACACCTCTGAGAGCCCTTTTGTATTCCCCTCTCTTTCATCCTTCAATCCTCTTTTTCATTTCCACCACAGATGACCGAACAAAATAGAATGCTCCCTAAGAAAACTCATTTAGAGGAGTTGAGTTCAGGGTCAGTCTTTTTTTTAATTTTATTTTCCATCTTCGAGTCTCCTTTAGTTTATACCCTCTAGGCTGATTCAAATTAGAAGAGTATTTTGGACTCTACAGAGGACACATGGTGGAATACACTAAATTGGAAATGCATGTTTCATGATAACAGACATTTTCACTCTTGCTGGGCATTTCCAATTGCTGTAAAGCACCTCTGTGACATGAACTAATCCACAGACCCTCTGGAGACTCAGCAGAGAAACTGAGGCCATGAAAGTGATTATAGGACCATTAAGCATAAATGTTGGAAAAGAAATTACGTTTGAGTTTTTTTTCATGTTCTGCTTTCATATAAATTACATAAGACAATGGAAAGCAAAGACCATCTGGGTTTAGATTTCATAAAACGAGACTCACATCTGCTTTGGTATGTCATATAAATATTCCCTCATTAGAGAATTCAGTCTATGAAACACTTTTGGTCAAAAAAGCATGGAGAAAAAAGAGGGAGAGATTGCATTTCATGTATGTTGATTATGTTTAAATCCTCAGTTCTAAATATCAACTGAGAAACACCTCAGAGGATTCTATGTAACTTTATTTTTAGAAATTAAAGTATCTTATGTTGTATCTACTTTAGCCAAGTAATGTACATTGCTCTTTTATTTGTTAAACAGGAGATTTAATGCCTTTATATAAATCAAAACTAAAGGGCCTTTTGTGCTTGGCTCAGATTTTAAAAAGGCTGGGATGGAAAAGTGCACTGTGGTAGATAAATCCTTTGGTCTCATCAACACGAGATGAATATTTCTAGCTATATTGAGTTGTTTAGCTACCCAGAAATCTTTTTACCTTCTCCTCTTCTCACCTGTTATCTCTTGGCTCCATCTACTTTGAATTAGCTCCATCTCAAATTTCGTGTAAAAGCAAGACGGAATTTCATGCTATAGCAAGATGGTGGCAATGGAACCAGATTTCGCACTGTGTTAGATTCAAGTCCAGGGAGAGAGTAAGATGTGTCTTTTCAGAATATTATTGATACTGAATGGGTTTGTGCCTGTCCTGCAACTAATTACCAATCACAAAGCCTGGGGAAGGTGGTATTCTGATTGGTTGGGAACTAATATAATGCACTACTTTTGGGCAGCCAAAACTCATGGGCCAGGAGTGAAGGAGAGATGGTCAGAATTTTCTGAGATGACCTCAAAGGACCCTTACATCTTAGTATTCATGTTTTTTGGAAAGCCTCCTCCTTGAATGTGGGCTGAATCTAATGATCCTTTTCTACCCAAGGGAATACCACAAAGGTGATGGTATATCATTTCCATAATTGGGTTAGATAAGATAGTGACTTCCATTTTGTTAACAAATGTTCTCTCTACTGCCTTCTAAGCTAGTACACTTTGATGAAACAAACTGCCATGTTGGAAGGACCCATATGGCCAGGATATGAGGATGACCTTCAGCCAATAAGCACTAAGGAATAGAGACCCCTAGTCCAGCCATCCTCAAGGAACTGAATCACGGCAATAACTGTATGTGTGACCTTGGAAGTAGATTTTTCTGCATTGAAGATTTCAGATGAAACCACAGCCTTGGCCTGTCACTTGACTGCACATGTATGACTGATCATGAAGTAGTGAATCTAGGTAGGTTGTGCTCAGACTCCCAATTCAAAGAAACTGCAATAATAAATATGTGCTGTTTAATGCCATGAAGGGCATAGTACTTTCGTGCAGCAATAGGTAGTCTCTGTATAGGTTAAATTATACTCAGAATTTTTTTCCCATTTTAGAGATTTCGAGAGCCATACAAAACAGGAATCTTCTTTAGACAAATTGCCAATTCTTCCAAGCAGTCACACAAGGAGACTTGAGAACTAACTAAACTTACTGGCCCCAAACTGGCAGGGATAGCCACTCTTTATGTGTGTTGCCGGCTCAGCCTTTCTTCCCCAATCTTGTACATGGGGCTGACACTATATGCTCTTGATCCTGAGAGGTTTCTGGAGCAGCCCTGAGAAGGACCAAGACTGTCTTAGCAGTCACAAGCCCACTCGTGATAGGATCTGTATTAGGTTTTGCCAGGTTGTTCATGCCAGGCAGGCATAAGGCCATTAGCAATGTAAGTCCTCTGTTGCAGCTATCCTGATTCCCTCTTCTGTGACATTAGCACTGGGCTGCTGCCTCCCAGTGTTTGGTTTCCCTGCCAAGAACTAATTACTTTTCCCTGAGCAAGTAGGGTTTCTGCAAGTTAGCATGTCTGCAAAGAACCAAGAGTTCCCTATTCAGAGACGTAATGAAGCAATTCAAGCACAGGGATGGGGTTGGACCTCCTGGATTGTAAAGGCTCTTCCTTTCATGAGAAGATGAGTTAGTTCTGTGATTGCTTGTCTTGTATTATAGTAATTTTCATTCTTATTTTATTTCACCTACTGGATTGTGACCATTTTGAGGTTGTGATTTTATAAACCTTTCACATAAATATTTTTTGTAAAATATGTGATGCATATGATATCAATAGTTTTTATTGTGAAGATAGAAGAGGACTCAGGAAAAGTCGTTTAAAGAGGATTCTCAGGAATAAACATAGCTTTTTATTTATAGAAATATTTACCTTTTATGTTACCTTTATAGTTTTCCTTTATGCTTTGCTCAGCAAGCATAGAATCAGAATGACTTGTGTTATAATGAATGATGGTGAATGTTTTGTTTCACTTGAAAACAAACCATCTCATTAAAAAGACAAGGGTGAGGCCGGGGATTAGGCTCAGCTGCGTAAGTGGCTGCCTGGCAGGCGCTAGGTCTTGAGGTCAACCCCAGCTACAAAAAAAAAAATAAAAATAAAAAGGCAATGGTGTCCATTAATATTAATATGTATAGATTATTCTGGAGTTTCTAGCCAAGATTACAAACATATAGTTTAGTTTTATTTTTAATATAATGACTAAAGTTTTTCAACCTGCTTAGCAGAATAAAGTAATCCAATATACTATTTCTTAACATAGAGCAAGTATTGGCAAACTCTAGTCCTTAGGCCAAATCTTGCCTGTTGCTTGTAATTGTAAATAAAGTTTTATTGGACCACTACCACATCTATTTGTTTACATATTGTCTATTGTTGTTTTGTATTATAATAGCAACACTGAGTAGTTGTGACAGAGACCATATAACCAGCAAACTCCAAAAGATTTCTCTTTGACCTTTACAGTGACCCTGGAGATAGCCTGTAAACACTATTCCTTAACTGGAAGGGAAGTAAATATTGTCTATACTTTGAGTTGATTTGATTTGGCTGAGCTAATTTCCTTCTGAGAAACTGGTGGTTTTTCAATTCCTTTATGTGATGCTTTGTTCTAAAATATTTTAAGTTTGTTTGCTTATAGATTTGCACTTTTGGTGTTAGGCTCAGAGAAGTTTTTCCAAACTCAAAGAGGTTAGCTGTCCTTCATAAAATTGCATATAAAGAGGGTAGTGGAAACCCTAAAGAGACATCAGATGCACAATTGCAGTCAGGCCTCTTTTGATGGTGATTCATATTTGCAGTTGTGATCATGATTTGTGTTTTCACCTGTGATTCCTACACTTTACCAAAACCAACATGAAACAAAAAAATTTAGTTCACCTGGTTGTGTGTCTGTAGTTAATCTTAATAAAACCAATACCAAAATCTGCATCAATGCCAGCAATCACACTTTCAGACAAACATGTCTTTCAAGACACAGTACACGTGTTGTCTAGTCTACGGTGCCTTTTCTAAATGGCTCAATGTGAAGGCTATTTGTGTGTATTTCTCCTAGATTGAGGGATCATTTCTTGTCCTGAACTGTATGCTTTAAGTGACCTGCTTTGTCCACAAATCCTAATCTCAGGATTCTGTTGGGCTATGTGGGTGTGGAACCCTTTCTGGATCATGCCCTTCATAGTTGAAACCTAGGAATTTCCTGCCCATATGTCCCAAGCCAAATTCTCCCCAGTGTCCTTTATATTTACAAGAACAGAATGGACCATGTGGCTGGGTGCATTCACCACCCTGAGAGTTGTCCAGGGAGATGGACATTTGCAAAGCATTCAGATCATGTCCACGTTCATGTGCCAGAGGCCTCTGTGGTTTGTGGTGGTGCTTGGAACAACATGAGAAAGTGTTGTGTTCTGGACAGGGTCTATTGAAACTCTTGTCTGATCCCTGAAAATTCATTGTTACTTAAATTCTGTCCTTTGAAAAAATTCTTGATCTAACTGGTTTACAAGCAGTCTGTCTTGACTAAACTGTAAATTCCTAGAATATAGAAACTACCACTTATGTTTCCTCATCTGTGATACCTACACAGTAACTGGGACATTGTGGGAGATAAATATATATTTGAAGACTGAAATAAAAACACAACTGTGTCACAGAATTGACAATCCACTGGAAAATCAGTGTTCCTATTACTATTGCTGCCCAACAAAGCACTCCAAACTTAGTGTGATAAAGCCATCATTTTATAATGGTCACAATTCTGTGGGCCAGGATTTTAGAAAAAGCACAAAATACTGAGCGGCCTCTATTGCCCAATGTTTAGAAAATTCATAGACTTTGAAGGGGAATTTAGCATCTGTTGCTGGAATCATCTGTAGGGTTATTCAACTTGCACAACTGCAACTGATTCTGGCTGGGACCAGAGTGTTACTTGTGATGTCTGTCTGTGGCTGCTTGGGATTCCTCACAGCATGGTGACTGGGTTTCAAGAGGTATCATTCTCCAAATACCAGGCTTGGAAATCACTTCATTCACAGCACAGCAAGACTGA
This sequence comes from Dolichotis patagonum, assembly GCA_004027295.1. Taxonomy (NCBI): domain Eukaryota; kingdom Metazoa; phylum Chordata; class Mammalia; order Rodentia; family Caviidae; genus Dolichotis; species Dolichotis patagonum. Next base: position 15,090 of record PVJX010018518.1, read on the forward strand.
AGAAGAAAGAACCTAGAATCCCATCTTTGACCAGAAAAAACCTTAAAATACTTTAGGAGGAGCACGTGGATAAAAAAAAAGTACAGTTGTGATCCCATATTTAGAAAAACAGACTTGCAACAGTTAGGTAACTATTTCTTTACAAAACTTAACACACATACCCTGCCCCTAGATCTATGGGAGAGAAAATTTCTCAAATGAATCAAACAAGAAACAAAACTATTTTGGCCACTCTTCTATTTAGAGATATTGTAGTAAAAGGTATGAATTGCCTCTGTGTGGTAGGACGTCTAAAATATGCTCCATTAAAATAATGATTAGGGGCTTGCAATAGTTTTCTTCTCAGTGAGTGGTTGCTCATTTCATTGCATTCTATATGTCCCTGTGGTAAAGAATGCTTTTATATGAAGTACTAAAATAGTTTTTCAAAAACAAGACACAAAGTTTCATGCTCCAATGAACTAATATGGTAAAATGTCAATATTATTAACTGAAAAAAGCCAGACAAATATTTGAGTTAAACTCAGCTAGAAAAGGTCCTTTCTTTGGGAAACTACTTATACTGAGCAATGCTTAATTTGACATTATGAAGAAATTTAGTCATTGTAATCAATACTGAGGAAATGTATGATAAACAAGGAAATATTTTATGCAAAGATTCTATGAATTTGTTGCCCAAATAGTTTAAATTTCCACTGAACAATCAAAGTTTAATTATGTGAATTCTTTAGAAATTTTCAAATTTCTGAAAGTGACAAAGTGAGTTGAAAGAGAAGGAATAATCTGAACTGGTCAAGGCACTGACACATGACTGTAAAAATTCAAAAATGGTATATTCCTATAGTTTCTTAAAACTTTTATTTCACTGTGTTAAGTTCCAAAAATGGCTCTTTTAAGAAAATGGAGACATACTCTTCCAAGGTTGGTTCTGGAGTTATTTTGAATGGTGTTCACAGGGATCTTCCTGACAGCACTTTTTTCTATACCTTGTGCATCTCCCAGCCAACCCACTTAAAGGATAAGGAAAAAGGGAATCCTTGATTCTGTTGTTTTGGGGCGAGTCTCAGTAAGGAATCAACTCTTAGCTCCAAAACATTGAACCTTTTCCAAAATACCTTTCTACAAATGGAACTTCTGATGAACACTGACTTAAAAAACACTGGACTGACAGGCCCTCAATGAATGAATAAGCAGAACAAATTTATCTTCAGATAAAAGGCACACCAAGACATATGAGGAAGGCCTTCCAGTTGTATAGTTTGGAGGTCTCCACATCCACTCCAAGGAAAAACTCAGCGTCTACTTGTGGGAAGTGAAGGGTCCTGCCAAGTTTGGAAAGTGTATATTTGTAATCTCATGGAAAAAGTTATTGAAATTTCAGTAAGTTAATTACAATGTACCACTTCCAGTGCAACACACAGTGAAATAAAGACACTAAGACATATTTACAGTTATGGGGAGCCAAGTAGTACTAAGTCCAACCAGGATAAAGATTTATCAGAAGAAAAGCCTCTACCCAGGGCCTAACCCAGATTTTATTAATTTGTGAAGAAGGGAGTGGCTTGAGGATGAATGACTGTAAGAATGGCAAGAAATACATGAGTTCTGTCAACTGGGCTAGTAGAAGGCCTGAAAGCACCTCCGCCATATGCAGAGAGAAGGATATGCAAAAAGACCAATCTGCATAACACAACTGAGGTAGCAGTTAGTGTTTTGAGGGCTAGAGATTCAGCTCTGATGTGCAAAAATTTTTCCCCTGGGAAGTCAAAGCCTCTTATCTCAATGCTCAATTCCAGGTGACAGCCTTGGAGCCATGGATCTTCATCCTGCCTGGCTCAACCATGATTTTGGAAGTCCTGGGGTGAGGAAACAGCGACTGGCACCTAGCTTCAACAATTACACATCAGCTCTTCAGCAAGCCCTATTTACATTGCTTAGAGTCAATTGAAGGGAAAAGGAAACACCTAGCTCTGTACATATCAGTACATGGAGATAGGACCAGGTTTAACAAAGTAGAGATAACTGCTCTTTGTTCAAGGAGAGTCATCCAGGTGGTCCTCCACAATGTCAGGTGGTCCTCCACAATGCCAGGTGGAGTTTCGTGCACCTATCCATGCATTGATCAGAGCAGCTCTGTGTCTGTCTTAGGGATCAGGCTTCCTCATTAGCTTCATGAAAAGATATTGGAAGGTCATCATAGCATCTCACTGCAGTTCCTATGCACAGCTGCTCTCTCAAAATCTGGTTATACACAATAGCTTCTGGGCAAATCTAAATAATTTAGAGGAAGCTCACTGCAGTTCTCCAACTCTCACCAATGTATTAACCTAGTTAAAACTTTTCTTTAACACCAACAAATAAAAGCAAATAACAAATATAACTTAAAGAGGTCAATTGTTTGAGTCATGAACAAAGGAATGATGTAAAATCCTCAGATATTTTGCCACTGGTTCCAAAGAAGAAGATGCACAGAATTTGATCATTCCTTTATTGGTGATTTAGAAGTATTGGATTGCTTAATTATGAAAACTATACAGACTCATGTATCTGAAGATGATGATTCATTTTGACTATGACTTGGATTTAACTGGAGACCTTCTATTTCACGTGTTTTATGAGAGATTTTGCAGAAAGAAACAAGGGAGAAGTTAGCACTGAACTTCAAAGCTGCCACTGGGGAAGATCTTGTTTATCTGAACAAGCAAAAATGTGCAGTGTAGCAGTCACACCCTTTCCATGAAACCATTTTTCTTTTTCGTAGTACTCCCTCCAGTGCTTGTTGAGGTAACTCTTTCCTGAATCCTTCGTGCAAAGGTGCTGTAGTCAGGGGTTGCAAGCAGAGCAATTACATACAGGATGCAGAATTTTTAATACTATTTTATGGTGGTCACCCAGAGTTAAATACAAGAAAGTGAAGTAAATCTGTCCACAATGCTATAGACCTAGAAAATTCAGCCAAGGGCCTGGATCCCAAAGTAGTGTCCTGTGTATGAGTCCAGTTGAAGACCTTGAGCCCATGACAATGCCTCCTACAAGTCCAAATGGAGGTCAAGAGCCCACAACAAGGACTCATGCAAGTCTGTTTTACAGCTTTGCACTGGGAAGGCCCAAAGGTCAGCAGTGGAAGCTAGAAAGTCTTCCACTGGGGTGAAGGATCTGTGCCAGTAGGCTGGAGCCAAGAAATGACACTCAAGATAAGGACCAAGGCTTCTCTGAAAAGTACCACAGACATCTTCAGCAACAGTGAGGTCCCAAGCTCCTCCGAAGATGAGAACAGTCGAGAACATTTCAGGAAACCAGCATAACAAGCTTCTCCTGGAGATTAAACAGCTCCTCCAGAGCTGGGAAGCAATGCTCAATGTAAGGAGCAGAACTCCCATAAAGTGAACCACAGCCACTCTCAATGACAAGGTTCCAAGCTCCTTTGATGATAATGGTCAAATTCACATTGGAGAAGCTAGGCATGATGAGCTCCTCCAAGAAAATTAATGGGTCCAAACAAGGACACTTAGGAGAATGCACAATGCTTCAGTCTTCCTCTCCATATCTCCTATCCTTAGGTAGGCCATCTATACCCAGCACCATGCCGATGTAATTCAGTTGGTGTTAAGTTGACCACACGTTTTTAATCCTTAACAGAAGGCAATCACTTCATCACAAAAGAAGAGCAGGAATTTATATTTCATGATTGCAATTATTTTATTTTGCTTTGTGTGGTGGAATGTCTTTAATACAGCCCCCAAAGATCCTTCCTGCCAGGTAATCATTTCTATGATTATATTACAAGAGATGCAACTTTAACTTGCTAGCCAGTTTGCATGGGGAGATGATAAATGTTTGTGTGTGACTCAGCCAGTTTGGGTTGTTATAATAATACCAGAGACTGGGTGACTTAAGTAATAATAACCTATTTGTCCTGTCATATTTTCTTTGTAATTTTTATTACTACCTAATGTTGCTTGTCATTTATTTGGTTGTTCATAATCTATACAAGATAAAAATAATCCATGGCTCCCAAAGCCTTTGTCTAGCTTATGCAGAGTGTAACACAGTGCCTGGACAATAGAAAGTGCCCTAGAGAAATTTATTGAATTAATTCATGGGAATTCATTGCAGAGAATGTCTCTTGGAGTCAAAGGTGCAGGTCAAAGATACTAAGGTGGAAGTAGCAGACATAGTGGCTGAGGGCACTGGGAATTACTTTCTCACCAGGACCACTGACAACAGAGGAGAAATAATTGCACATTGAGGTACTGGGCTGCAATCAGATTGGAGGAAATCCCAGGAGATGTTCAATAAAGTTTGTAATTATTGCACAGAAAAAAATTATTAGTCTCTAGATCAAGTTGAGCTTTGTAGTAGGAAAGTAGCCATTAACAATATGTAGGTAAATAAGCATGACTGCATTCCAATGAAGGTTCCTTTATGGAAACTGAAATTTGAATTTCATATAATGTTCACATGTTACAAAATATTATTCTTTTGATCTTTTTCCAATGACTTAAAAATGCATACTATCGTGAGTCCATAGGCCATAGAAAGATAAATGGTAAACTGGATTTAGTGCATGGGCTATAGTTTGCTGATCCCTAACCTCAATTGTCAGATAACTCAGACTTTTATATATTGGGATTCTACCCCAGCTTTCATGGCTAATGTATAAATAACATTTCATAAAACATTTTCATGTAATCCTTGGATTTCAGTCTCTAGGGGTGTTCTGGATTGGGGGAAGGCAGTAGGAAGAGAGCCTCCCAGCCTTAAATAGTTAATGTTTATATTGCAACATAAATTATTCTTTCCTCCAGATTGTCTGTGGTATCCACGTAGAATGATTAATGTCAAGATGATAAAATGATGCAGTCTCTTGAATTTGATTCCAGCTGTTCCCATCTTTGATATGATTTGTGAATGACATTTGTATTTTTCACTGGTGATTAGTTAATGCTGGGAAGGATGGCCAGATGATAGCTGTCTAGAATTCTAAAAGCAAAGATTTACTTGGCTGGAAAACTGTTCAATAGAATATCATTACAACATTTACCACAAATTCATTTAGCATTTGTCTTAGAAGGTGCTTAGCATCCAGAAAAACAACCTATAACTTGAAGAGTTCTTAGACCATTTGTTTATGCTGCGATTAGAGAAGGCTGGTAACCAAAAGAAACTTCCATCCACATGATGCATTGCTGTTGTTTAGAACTCAAATTCACTCTTAAAGGAATGATTCCTCTTTTACTGAGAGCTCTTTATTGACTTATTCATGGCTATAGGAAATCTCAACCATGTGTCACAGTTTGGAAAGCAAGTTTCAGATGTTACTAGATTTAGGTAACAATGATAACAGTGACCATATATTCAGATTCTTTCAATATGACAACAGTTAAACTCTCTTGCATTCATTTTGCCTTCACACCAGTGCTTTTAAACATCATGATACATTGTTAGAATATGTTAACCCACAAAGTGTACCCAAAGTATAGGTAATTTGCAGTGACGTGTTCTCTTTGCACCATTGTATCCTCTTAGAATATGCATCTCATGAATACAGATGAGGTCACTTTAACTCAATGTTCCTCAACTTCAGTGCTATTGGCACTTGGGTCCAATTCATTTTTTGTTTTGGGACTGCCCTATCCATTGTAGGAAGATTAGTGCATCCTTGGTATTATGGTTTGCTTTTGGATGGCCCTCCCAAGCCTCATGCAATCACAGATGCAGCTGAATCTAGTGTTTGTGATTGGTTTGGTGTCTAGCATTGGGATTGGTGGTGTGAGCAGTACACCCACCTGGGGGTGGAGCCGGCATACAGTGTAAGGGCAGAAAGAACGCGTGGTTTCCCTCTTTTCCTTCGTTCCTCTTGCTATATGTGGTGGCCATGAATGTCTACTTTGCCACACCATCCTGACTTGGAGCCAACTGAGTATGGACCAAAACACTCAAAACTGAGAGAAATAAACCTTTCTTTGCTTCACTTAAGCATCAGGTATTTTGTCTCAATAATGAGAGAAAAGTAACTAAGCCACTTGGTCTCTACCCAGTAGAGTCCAGCATCACCCCTTTCTACCAGTTATGAAGACCAAAATGTCTCTAGATATTGCTAGTTTCCCCTAAAGAAATAAAATCAGCACCAGTGAACAGGAAAGGAAATATCTTTTAAAAAGAACAAAGAATCAGAAAATAACAATTCAACAGCTGCAAGAGGAGGCAAAGAAAAATAACATAAGATTAATAGGTATAAATGAAAAAGAAGGGGACAGCCCAAATGATATCAAGAGGATATTTACAGGAGTAATAGCTGAAAACTTCCCAAACATGAGAATGGAAACTGACATTTGGATTAGTGAAGCATATAGAATTCCAAATAGCCATAACCAAAATAAAACTACACCCAGACACATAATAATCACCATCCCAGAAATCCACCATAAGAACAGAATATTAAAAGCTGTTAGAGAGAAAAGACAGATCACCTATAAAGGAAAACCTATCAGAATCACAGCAGACTTCTCAACACAAACAACGAAGTCAAGAAGAGCACGGAGTGAAGTATTTCAGATCCTAAAGGAAAACCACTTACAACCCAGACTGACGTACTCTGCAAAACTGTCTTTCAAAATGGATGGAGAAATAAGATACTTCCATGACAAAGAAGAGCTGAAAAACTTCATGATCACCAAACCAACCCTACAAGGAATACTGAAAGATATTCTAGATACACATAGGATAAAAACACCAAGCAAGGCAGACAACTAAATAGAATGGAAAGCTAAAGATACAACACCAGAAAGATAACATGTCAACAATAAACCAATATATAACAGTTATAACCATTAATGTAAATGGCCTCAAATCACCAATCAAAAGAAGCAGACTGACAGAATGGATCAAGAAACAACATCCTACCATATGCTGTCTACAGGAAACCCATCTTACCCAAAATCAAACCCATAGACTGAAAGTCAAAGGATGGAAAGCAATACTTCATGCAACAGGAAACCAAAAAAAAATGGGAGTAGCAATCCTGTTGCAGACAATGTGAACTTCAAACCAAGAATGATCCAAAGAGATAAAGAAGGTCACTACATACCAGTTAGGGGAAAACTTCAAGAGGAAGAAAAATAAAATCACCACTAGTAGAGAATCACTATTTTTAATTTAATTCAACCTGCCCAGTGTAGCATTTGAGCATATAAAATTGTCCTTGGAGCTCAGCTGTTTTTTCTCTTCCTAGGTGAAACTATCTTGTATTGAGTTTTTCTTTACTTCCATAAGTGGAATGTGAGCTTCATCTAGTTCATCATGAATTGTGCTTTGTGACAAATGGAATTCATTATGATGCTGGCAGCAGTGACAGCAGTGAATTCTCTACTCTAGATCCCTGTTAGTATAAAGGAGGTATAAGCTTTTTCGATAAGATAAAAGAACAGATCATGTAAAACTCTCTCTCCTTTGCTCCATCTCTGTCTGGACTGACATCTTTACAGCCTTGTAGTAAATAAAACAGTCCTTTCTCTGCATGTGTGATCATGGGCATTTTTTCTTTCCTTTGTGCTATTCATTAGTTTCAAAACTTTCTGAGATAAACATATACTATTTTAATAATCAGATGAACATTCTTTTTAGACAAAGTCATTAATATAAACTTAGATTCCTAGCTGATGTTAATGATTTTGGGGGACAATATGAGACTCAGCTTTCTGATCAAGAAAACACTAACATAATTGTAGCTCCATTGATAAAACTTCTCAGGGTGGAGAAAGGAAAATAATGTGTTACTTAATAAAGAAAATAAAATTAGAAATACTTTTTGAAAACTTAAAATGTCAGGGACTTGAAAAATGAATGTCCCATCATCAGTTTGTGCTATTTAATATTTTCATTAAAGAATCACAGAGGAGAGGAACAGCAGTTGCTTTGAATTACATGCTATTTGGCATCAGCAATAGTGGATTAACAAGCTTTTCCTACATTTCAGATGTTTGTCAATGATTGATTGTCGGCATTCATATCTACACATGCTTCTCAGACTCTGGGGCTCAAGGTCTTCAAAACAGAGCCCCGGTCTTTCATTGATTCTGCACAAGATCAGACCACACTGGTGAGATCTAATGTGTTGGCAGAATATTTTGACCATTGATAATAGTGTGCAGACAATTTAATGCAGAATCCCAAGGCCAAGGTGGAAACAGCCTGGGAACAATGCCTGCAAAGGCTTTTTATGACTAAAAAGTCCCAAGCAAGTACACAGCTTTCCCAATCAGCACAGGCATTTGGCTCCAGCATGCCATTAAAATGTGGGCATAGACCCAGACCTGGGGCTGGGAAAGAAGCCCCCTCCTGGTGCAGAAGCAGACTTCCATGAGCAGAGTTGGAAGCCCTGGCTATATGTGCCCTGGAAGCTGAGAATGTCACCTCCTGAGTGACTTGAACACCAGCTACTGTGAAAAGTGGTAGAAGTGACGGTTTTCAGGCTAAAGCCTGCAGAAGAAGAATTTTCCAATTTCTTGCCAATAAAGTGAAAAATCAAATAGAATTATACAGACTGAATCCAACTTATCTATTTCTGTATCGGAAAGTAAATGCTGGGGCAGGGGGCTGGTTTTGGATGAACCATACCAATGCCAAATCCTCTTCCTCCTTAAAGCAGAGGCCGAGGAAACTCCCTTGGAGTTACAGGGTTCAAGTCAGGTTCCTGTGACTGGCAGCACCTCCGTGGGGTTTGCTATGCCATTATGACAGATTTCATTTGGTTCTTAATTGTTGTTTAGCTTCTGGTTATCTGACCAATAGAAACAATGGTATTTCTTAACCAGAATTAAATTGCTCCATACCTTATTGCACAAGGGAGGAAATGTTCTGAAGCAATTTTCATTCAGATGAAATGGGGATAAACCAGTCTTGAAATAGTTAGCAGGAAAGAATTGCAATAGTAACTATTCCCAGGTATGTTTTCCTCCCGTAGGAAACAGTGGTTTAAAGTTTATGGATCAGGTTAATGAGTTGGAGAGCCTTGCCTGTTGGCCCATGTCCTGAAATAAGACTTTTAAACACACTTCAAAACTATATAGCACTTCTCATTAATGATAAATAAAGAATTAGATTTTGAATCAGGCTGCAAAGGTAGAATGATTCATGTAGTAATATGATGCAGAAATGAGGTATTTCAGAAATGAAAAATTTCATTGATTAAATGATTCCTGGAACACTATGGGCATTTATTTTGCTTTGCAATTTCCTTTGTGCTCTTTGATGTTTCTCAGATTTTTCTTCAATAAACATATATTGCTAGCCTGGAGAAAATGGACTAAATTTTAGAGTTGAACAACTGATGTGAATATAATGAAGGTGTTTCAAGAAGTAGAGAGCTGCATTCAAAAATCTATAGAAAAGGAAAAATAAATTTTGGCTTTGTTTGAATGCGGTATGATGGATTACAGGACTTTTAAATCTGCTTTTTTGTGCTAATTCTGTGTATCTTTTACAGCTCCAAAGTAGAAATCTTTGTTCTGTTTTCTAATAATAAGCTAATGAGAATGTGTACAATTTGAAAAGCAGAGTGTCTTTTGACTGGTTATTGTCGATTATTTTCTCTTGATGTCAGTTTTCATTCATCTGAATCTCTTAAATCACCTGAGTCAGCGCATTGATTTCTTGTTGTGTATGAAGTGCTGGATGTCAGCAATGCTTCTAATCTCTGGGTTATGTGGTAACAAAAGACAGGGGGTTAGGCTAACCCTCAATGTATAAATACTTTAGAGCTTGGAACAAATCTTAAAAGTACAAACTACAAATGGAATTCTGCTATCCTCCCTCCCTTTATACTTTTCAGTTTTGCTTTCCTCCCATCTTCTCCCTCCTTCTCTCCTATTTTCTGTTTTGTTATTCCTCCTGACTTCCCTCTCCCCCCTCTTTTTTTTTTTTTTTGGTACTGGGGATGGAACTCACAACCTCCTGCTTGCCAGGCAGGCGCTTATGCCTCTGAGCTAAATCCTTGGCCCTACCCCTTCTTTTTAAGTAAACAATCATTGAAAACATATTACAAACTAGGGCCCATGTTAGGTATAAGATATTTTAAAAAGTAATAATTTTGCACACAATTCTTACCTTTAGGAAGCTTAGGCACTAACACACACACACAAAAAAAAACTCTCAGAGGAAGGCAATAATTTGTGATTCTTCTGAGCTGTGTAAGGAAGGAAAAATGAAATTAAAGGGAAGATACAAGAGCTATACTTTGTAGCTACCAATATTCTATGACGGATATGTCATCAGGAATTAGCAGAACCTTAATTATTCTCTCAGGTTATTCATGAGAAGAGGAACCTAATTACAATAGCAAGTGTTGTCCTTAACAGTAACAATTGTCTTCAACAATATTAATAGTGTTGTTTCTCACAGCACAACAGTAATGTGGCAAAAGCAGTTGTGACCAGAGGTTGTCTTACCTCAAGCTCTCCTATTAAAGGTGGGTGGGTACACCAGTATGTCCTGTGCTGCCAGAAAGTCCAGACATAATCCACGTTTTGCCGTGCAAAGAAATACTTTCAGAACTTAAGTAGGCTCATTTTAAGTGTTTTTAAAATATATATTGTAATCTCAAGCTCTCTCATATTGCATTATAATAATTTTAAAATATTACAACCAAAAGTTCCCTTCAAGTAAATTGCACACATGTGAGAAATAGCTCTATCTTACATGAGCTTATTGGTGACTTGCAGACCCAAGGGAGAAGGTGGATGTGCTTATTCTACCCACATCCTTGTCTTCCTCTTTCCTACCCTTACTGGTATCTAGAATATGGAGCTCAGAGACACAGATAAATACCGTGCCATGTCTAGAGCACACCCTGTCACAAGGATTCATCCAGCCCAAATATCTGCTGAGGCAGGAAAACCTGTGTAGAGTAGAGACAGCTGGAGAAAAGATGAAAAGAGTCACCAGAAGACTTTGTCCCCAGAACCAGTGAAGTGAGGAAGAAAGTGTTTCCATAAAATGTATTCAACAGATATTGGCTTTCCTGTTATGCACGTCCATGAAGGTAGAAGATTGGACTTGGCAATTTCATTAGACACCAAACACATAAGCAAACAATGTCCGCAATATCCTGCCTAAATTGAAAATGAAAACTTGACACCCGGACTATAATTAGCAAGAACGAACAACTTCCCTATTTTCCAACAATTCACCAGGGCATTTTAACGCTCAGTCATCTCATTTCCTCTCAGACCTGTAAAGGTGTCATGATTTCAATCTCCCTGCAGTGGAATTTTTCCGCAACAAGAAGCCTGGCCCTTCCACTTTGGGGTTATTTTTGACGGCTGTGTCTGACGGCATTAAGGAAAATTGGTCACATTTGTGTCTCGGATGCTGTCATGAGCTGTACTGCTTTTCCTCCAGTCAGAACTGTCCCTGAGGATTTCTTGGTTTGTAAGGGCAAACGTCATGAAGAATAGGCTGCCTTTGAAAGGCCAGGGCTGGGGGAGTTCTCTAAAGTTCTTCAGACAGAGCCCAGAGCACTGTCTGGTGGCTATTCAGCTGTTGTATTTCTGTCTTGGCTGTGCTTGGGACATTTCCCATGCTGCTACTTTCCAGGACAACTGTATGCCCATCCCTCCATCGAGAAATGTTAGCCTTGCTCAAAAAGTCTAACAATAAAAGATTGATCAACTTGGAAACTTTCAAAATACATGGACGTCAAGGCCCAGAAATGAAGCCCAGGAGGAAGCATGAGACCTTGGGTTTGGGGGCCCCCAGATTCAGCGGCATCACTTAATGAGGAGTGCCTTCCCGATGGGATCAAGGCTTGGGCCTCAGCACGCCAGTTGGCCCCATGAACTTCAGGGTTGAAGGGTCATGCCCTGGCACTTCTGCTTCCAGTCAGTCATTTGAAGATTTCAAACACCCCCCCCCACAGCATACTTCTCCATTTCAGGACGTCCTGGTGCCAGGTCTGGAATGCAGCAAGGAAGCAGGAGGCAACTGATAACAGATGCTGGGGGTTGGCCATCCCCCTCTTTTTTTCTGCTACTACTGATTCCCCAGGGCTCCGGGTCAGAAGCTTGGAGCGGCACATCGTTCCAAGCTGACAGCTCCATGCTTATTTGCGTCTCTGGCTCTTACTGCTTCTTAACTTGGCCTCTCCAGGCTGGACTCCCCCCAGTGCCTGATGGGGCAAGACTCAAACCAAAGCTGTTTTTCTCTATTTTCTTCTATGTCCACTTACTTATTGGGTGTGGACTACAGAGTCCAAAACCAGAACAGAAATGTTGCACAGCTAACTGCGCTTGGCCGAACCTGCTCCGACCTTCCTGAAAGCAGATGCTGCTTTTTGCATGTCACCCTTTCCTCTCTCTTCTTATTCTTTGAGAGCGAAAGAAAATGGGAAGGAGAACAAATCATGCTTTATTTAGAGAGTGGATGAAACCTAATATCACTGAGGTAGGGAAACAAAAATAATGAAAACAAAAATATACAGGATTGTCCTCTTATTTAAATACATTTATGTCTACATTTTAGAAAAATTGTCCACCAAAGTACATTCTAACACTCTAGGTAAAATCTTACAACTGAACCTGATTTTTCTTTTCTTTGTTTTTTAAAAACATATTTCCATCACTATTGTTGTTAGTGACAGTGTTGGGAGCTATAAAAATGGAATTTTTTGGTTTTTCCAAGAAGTGAAACTGGGACCAGATAAGTGCTCTACCACTGAGCTCCAGCCTCTCAGCCCCATAAAATATTTTTTACTTTTAACCATTTTAATTGACACATAGTGATTGCATGTATTTATGTGGTGCACTGTGACAATTCAAAACATATATGATTTGAAACGATCAGGCCAGGATAATAAGCATATCTATCACCCCACATTTGTATCATTTCTTTGTATGGGGAGTAGTTAAATCCTCTTGACTAGCTATTTTGAACTTTTCAATTTATTGTGATCTACTATAGATATCCCACCATGCATTGAAACATTGATTGGGTATTCCTGCTACCCAACAGTATCCATGCGCCTGTTAGCTATTCCCCTTTCATGTGCCCTCTCCTTCACGTTCTTCCCAGACTCTGGTAAACAGTATTCTATTCTCTACTTCTATGAGATCAACTTTCTTACTTCCACATATAAGTGAAAACATGCAATATTTGCTATTCTATGCCTGAGTTATTTCACTTAACACAGATCCATCCATATTGTTGCAAATTACAGGATTTCATTTTTCATGGTTAGAATATTTCACTGTATATATGTACCACATTTTCTTTATCCCTCATTCATTCATCTGAGGCTATTGTGAATGGGATAACTTTATTTTTCAGCAACTTCATTATCGGTGTATAAAAAGACCGATTTTTGGTGTGTTGATTTTACATCCTGCAGGTTTACTGAATTCATTGGTCAGTTCTAAGAGATTTTAGTGGAAAGTTTAGGTTTTTCTATGTACGAAATCACGTCATCCATAAAGAGAGATACTCTGAACTCTTTCTTTAGTGTTTCTTTAGCTCTAATTTTTGAGTTTATTTTTTTTATCATAAAAGGCTGTTGAATTTTATCAAATGCTTTTTCTGTATCTGTTGAAGTGATCCTATGAGTTTCATTCATTTTTAATGTGATTGTATTGTTTATTGATTTGTACATGTTGAAGCATTCTTGCATTCCTGAGATAAATTCCCATTGATCATGACATGTTACCATTTTGGTGTATTGTTGGATTTGATTTGCTAGTTTGGTTGAGAATTTTTGCATGTATATTAATCAGTTATATTGGTCTGTAATTTTCTTTTTTGTTGTTATTGCTGTGTTCTTGTCTAGTTTTCAAATCACAGTAATACCAACCTTGATGACTGAATTTGGAAAGGTTCCGTCCTTTTAGTTCTTTGGAATAGCTTAAGAAAATTTGGCATTAGTTTTTAGGAATTTGAGACCATACTCATGAGCAACATAAATCAGACTCACATGTATAAACATTGTGTTGTTTTCCTAGTGTGAGAAACTGAAAGAGTAAATAAGATACAAAATGTACAATAGAAAATGTGAAATGGGAAGAAACTGTTCAAAAGGCAAGAGAAACTGGGATGGGGGAAAGGAGGAAAGAAGGAAGGAAAAAAGAAAAAATATATATACAAGATAGTTTAGATAGTTATAATACTCATTTCTCTTAGTTCATTGAAAAGGGCTTGTGCTAATATTGCTTGGACAATTTTTGAGGCCTATATCTTGTACTCTGTATAACTACTTTGAAGATAATAGTATGCAATGTATTAACCATTATTACTCTATTATCTTGTTTTGAAATTTTATTTTTTTCTCTTTAAAACAATATTTAAAAAAAAGAATGTGGCAAAATTCAGCAGTGAATCTATGTGTTTCTGGGCCTGTCTTTGTTGGGTGATTTTTATTGCAGTTTCATTCTTGTTTGTTATTTGTGTGTTCAAGTTTTCTATGTCTCATTGTTCCATTTTGGTAGGTTATATGTGTCCAGAAATTGACTCATTTCTCCTAGATTTTCCAACTTGTGGGCATATAATTGTTCATAATAGTCCTTAATAAAACATTATTTCTGTGGCATCAAGTATAATACCCTTTTTCACCTTCAGTTTTACCTGAGTCTTGCTTAGTTTAGCTAAGGTTTTATTGATTTTGTCTTTAAAAAAACTCATGCCATTGATCTTTTTGTGTTTTTTAAATCTCTACTCCTTTTATTTCTGCTTTGATGTATTCAGTCTTTCATTAGTTGAATTGCTGTTTTCTATTTTTTCCCACTGTAATTGACATCTTTTTGCACACAGACTTGGGAAGTTGTACTTTGTTTTTTAACAGGAATTGAGACTCTTTAGCCTGTGGAACAAATCTGGTCTGCTGCCTGTTTTTGCACAGCCTGAGAGCCAAGAATTTTTTTTTAATTTTTAATTTTGCTTTAAAAAGAATAATACATGACAGACACCATATGTATGCCTCAGGGTCTGAAATATTTACTATTTTACCTTTTACGGAAAAATCTAGCCAATTCCTATCTTATAGAATATACTTCTAAGGAGTAGGCAGGCATGTGTATGCATCTTGCAATTTAACAAATGGCACCAGATTATTTTCTCAAAATATTGTAGCTGGTCAGACTATCCTAGTGTGTGCTGGGTATTATTTTTCCTTTCAATTTCAGTTAATGAGTTGGATAGCACAGTGCATGGCTTATTGCTTCAGTGTGAATTTTCATAGCAACCAGACCAGCTGAGCATTTTCAAATATGTATTCACTTTTTTGGTTTTTTTATTTTTGAAATATATTCATTCTGTTTTCTCCTTGCAATTTTCTATATTCCATAAATATGTAGCAAGGGCAAGTGCCCTAAATACAGAAGCGACTGCCCTCTGGGTGTCTTTTAGTCACTTTGGAAAGTCTCTTTAGGATGGATAATAATTCCAACAAAGAGATACAGCTTTTGCTTTATAAGTAGTCAAACATATCTTTTCTTGCTTAGGAAACACTCGTGTGCTTCTTATTTAGACAAAATTCCTTTTACATTATTGAAAATGATTTACCTGGCCTATAATCTCAGCACTCAGGGAGACTGAGACAGGAGGCTTGCAAGTTCAAGCCCAGCCTGAGCAATTTATTGACTTAGTGAGCCACTGTCTCAAAAGTTTAAAAACAAGGGTAGGGGAGTGGCTGGGGAATAATAAAACTATTTGGCTTATTTATTTGACTATCCCTGCAATACCACTTTACTATTTTGGTAAGAGACTCCTTGTAGTGTATTTTAATATACCATATGGCAAGTTCTTTCTTTTCTCTTTTTTATTGTCAACGATTGACTCTTCTTAGAAATTTAATTTTCTGTATGAACATTCACATCATTTTATCTAGTGATTCCCACCCACAAAAATAATTTTGAGCTTTGTTTTTTTATCACTTCTTCAGATTATTTGTTCTACTGACAATAACTTACAGTGCAGACAAAACTTAGAGGACAGTGTTGAATGTAGTAGTGAAATTGAGCATTACCTATTTTCTTCTTAATTTTACAAGAACTATTTTGGAATTGTTTCACTTAAAATCACATTTGCTGTTAGTCTGAAGAAATACAGCTTATTTTCTCCAAATCATTTCTTTTATTCCTATTTAACTAAAATTTTACTAAGTGGCTGAAATTTATGAGTTTTCTTTTGAAGAATCCGTTGATATTTTTATTTTTTTCTGCCTTTTTAAAAAAGAGTAGCCAATTTGGTAGGGTTTTTACTGTTGGAACATTCTTCCATATCTGAAATTAATTTTCTTTGATACTGATGCTTATTTATCTATTTAAAAATAATCCTGGGCTTAGTTTGTGAGTGATAGAATTACTCTAGAGAATTTTTGTTCTATTTTTGTTAGGGTATAAAATAAAGCTTGTGCCACATTTATACAGTTCAATGGAGAATTTTTAATATTTTCTTTTACCTGAAATGATTGAAGTATATAACAAGTGCCTATTTTTTATTGTTTAATGAAATTCAGTTATAAAACCAGTATGCACTGATGCTGTGTAAATGTAGATTCTTAATTACTTTTCCGCTATTTATAATGTTTTACCTTTTCAGGTTTTTGACTCTTGCTTACTCCAATTTTGGTAATTCGTGCTTTACTATGAAATTATCGTTTTTGCTTTATGTAATCTTAGCTTGTGTCACTAAGTGAAAGGGTCCTTTTTATAAAAAAAATCTTCCAGATCTATGGTTAAATTTTCTTTGCTATTTCTGACAAAAATGCTAAATATTTTGCTTAGAGTAACTCATTTATTTTAGTTTTTTTAAAACTCAGGATTATCAAAATGCACTTTAGAAACAGCAACAGTAACCTTTCTCAAACATAGTTCAGTTTTTGACAAATATCTATGATTGTCTAAGTGCCACCACTTGCTGATACAGAACATTTCTATCACCTCAAGAGGTTCCCGGAGGCCCTTCTGTAGTTAACTCCTCTCTTCATTTGAAGCCCTAAGCAAGCAGTGATTCATTCTGTGCCTTCATCTTACCTTTTCCAGAATGAAATATAAATAGAATCAGAGAAGGCAGAGTTCAACTAGCATAATATGTTTGAGTTCAGTTATGTATAAATAGTACATTCCTTATCATTATCAAATGGTGGTCCATTGTAAGGACATTCAAAAATTTGTTTATTCATTGGCCCAGTAGACTTTAGTGATGTTTCTCTTCTGTGTGTGTGATTATGAATAAATTGGCTATAAACATTTCCCTATAGTTTAGTGAGTGAACATGTCAGTGCTCTTGTGTAGTTGTTGGATTATTGGCTCTTGAGGCTTATGTGTTTCTTTATCTGGTAGAAGACTTTCATGATATCTATTTCTTATTGAATTTTTAAATTTGCGTTGTTCTATAAATTTGTCCATTTCATTTAAATCGTCAAGTTTGTAATATTGTCATCTTGTTCATTTAATGTCTGTCAGAGTTATAGAAATGTTTCTTATTTATTTATTTTTTAAATTTTGTTTTCTTTCCTTTTTGTGTTACTGTCTAGAAGTTTATCAATTATATTGATAACTTAAAATTCTAGCTTTTGGTGATACTGATTTCTTCTGTTTTCGAATTTCATTAATTCTGCTTTTTATCTTTACTATTTTCTTCCTGCTTCTTACTTTGTTGTAAAATTGGTCTTTTTTTTAATCACTGAGAGTGAAAACATAGATAATTGACTTGAAACATTCTACTTTTATAATATAAGCATTTAATGGTATAAATTTCTCTAAGCATGGATTAAACTGCATCCTGAGTATTTTCATATATTTTATTGTTCAATTTAAAAAGTTTTCTAATTTATG
The DNA here is from genome assembly GCA_004027295.1 of Dolichotis patagonum. NCBI lineage: Eukaryota > Metazoa > Chordata > Mammalia > Rodentia > Caviidae > Dolichotis > Dolichotis patagonum. The sequence goes on from PVJX010018518.1 coordinate 32,909, forward strand.
ATTTGACTTCCTCAATTACCTAAGGCTTATTTGGAAATAGTCATTTTTTAAATAAAATTAACAAATATATGAGATTTGCATATATCTTTACATTATTGATTTGTAATTTTATTCTGTTGTCATCCAGGAGCATTATTGTTATTATTTCAAGATTTTAAAATTTGTCAAGATTTGTTCTATGACACAAAATAAAGTTAATCTTGCTAAATATCCAAATAACACTTTAAAAAAATGTTTATTCTGTAGTTAACAGGTGGAGTGGCCTATAATGTTAATTAAGTTCATTGCAAATGTTAGTTACTTCTTGCTGATTTCTACCATTTAATTGGTTACTGCGTGAAGAATGTTGAAGTCTCCACCCATGGTTGTGGATTTGTCTCTCTCTCTTTTCAAAGCTATCATTTTTTGCTTCACAGATTCTGAAGATCTGCTGTAAAATGCACACAATTTAAGGTTGGTAGATTTTCTTGGACCCATTTATTATGTGTCATCTAACTTTATTTCTGTAAAGCTCCTTGTTCAGAAGTCTACTATGTCTGCTCTTAATATGGTCACCTCAGCTTTGTTTTCACTAGCGTTTATATGCTGTGCCTTTTGTTATATCATTACTTTTAATTTCATCTATGTCTTTGCCATTTCAAATGAGGCTCTTAGAGCTTGCATACAGTAGAAGATAGATGATAAGCATGGAGTTTTTCCTGAGTCACAGTATCTTTGGGAAATGTGAGAGTGATGAGTTAATTTAATGGGCTAAAAGACGACAGACCTGGGGACAGGAAAATAATTTCAGAAGTGATAAAGGAATTAAAAATCAGCACATGTACAGAAGCATCCCAGGAATACTGAGTTGTGACCTGAGGTGTTGAGGAAGCAAGAAACGTAGGTCTTGAGCAAAAGCCCAACCAGAGTCCTGCTGCCACCTGGGGTGTCCCAATTCATGCTGGAGATCAACTCAGAAGGAGTTCAAGGCCAGGGACTTATGGTAGCCACTGAGAAGAACTGAAGGAGGCTGGGAATCTGCCATGCTGCAGTGCTGAATAGGGTGTTAGGTTTCTGGGAAAGTGAGTGCAGCTACTGGAGAAGTATGGCACTAAGCCAGCCCAGGTCCCTGACTTGTGAGATGCTACAGTCTCCTGGAAGATATGGAGGGGGCTGAGCAGAAATGATGAACAAAGCTTGCACAAAAAATACCAAATCCAAACTGACAAACACGTAGGGAGGCACAGATGTCTTTATGAACCAGTATTAGGGGGATTTGGTTCAGGCAGAGATCAGGGAAACATTCTCCAGTAACCAAAGGTTGAGAGGCAAGTTGAAATGTTAGCGGCAGCTCAGAAGGTGAGGGAAGAGTGGTCCAAGTAGAGGTCTGTGGCTAACCAGAGTGTAGCTATTATACCCAGTGTGACCAGTGTGCAGGAAATAAGAGGAGAATTGCCCAAGATGATGCTGATGAGATATGCAGGCACAAATTCACAGTGAGGCTTCTGCACACTATGGAAAAGTGTCCTAGAAAGTAGGTGTTAAACTTTGGGAGGTTGGGAGTAAGGATAAGAGTGGTGGAAAGAATATGCTGAGGTGTGTGTGATATGATCCAACTCAGAAATTACTTTGGCTGCCCTGGGGAATGAATTGAGGGAGAAAATGTCATGTGGATTACAGGTTATTTTCAGCTATAGTGGTAGGAAACGTGAAAGCTCAGACATAGAGGGGTTGAGTGCAGAAGTAGAGAGGAGTAAGTTAAAGGGATATTTAAGAAATAAAGTCAACGAACCTTGGTGATTGATTGGACATAGCAGGGAGAAACATATTAAGCTTTCAGCTTTTGGCTCATGCAACCTTTTGTCTAGGAGGAAGCTGTTGGGGGAATCATGATCACAATTCTAAATATGCTGAACGTGAGGGCTCTTTAGACATCCAAAAGTGATTGTCCAAAAATAAATCAATGTGTAGAATTAAGCTCAGTGGAGAAATCAGACATAGAAATTTGAAGTTGGGAGTCTGCTGCACAAGACCATGACTGATGTGATGCTGTGGATGGCGCTATTAGGGAAAAATTAAAAAAGAATGAAGTGGTCAGTATCTCGAAAAACTGCTGCCTGTCTAGAGGAAGTCAATCAAATATCTAAAAAAGTTTGTGCTTTATTGATGAGGGCTCTATTTTAATGTCAGTGAGCACTGTTCGGTGAAAACACTGAACTCCTGTTGAAATATGGGGAGGTGCAGTGGTAGATGCGAAGTCTGAAACAGCTGGTGTGAACAGCCTTCTGAGATGCTGGACAGAGGATAGGATGTGTGGGAGGGCAGAAGTTGGAGGGAGAATAAGATTAGTGAAGGGGAAGATCAGCATTATTATTTGAAATGCTTTAGTGAAATTGAACAGCTTTTAATGACCATAATCAAAATTGAGCTTTGAGATAAATAGGCTGTGCAAGAGAACCAATGTTCATTAAGTCCTTTTCCTGTGCTATCCCTTAATTGGTAATTGGGTTTTGTCCATGACATATTTGCTCATTAATTGTGATGGTTCCTATTTAATCATGCTTTAATAATTCTCTTAGGATGACATGGTTGAAAACAACCCAAAGAGAGACCTTAATTCCTTTTCATAAGTGGCCTGTGCTGAGCTAGAACAATGATAAGAAGGGTTTTTTCAACCCATTTTTATTTTACTACCTTAAATGTGCATCTTATAGTGAGAATGATGCTCAGAAGAAAGGGATTTTGTAAGTTCTCCTTGTTTCCCTTTCTGTCCTTCTAGTCTAATCACAAGCAAATGCCTTCCCCAGAACATTTTACTTGTATATTAAAAAAAGAAAAGAAAAACATGAGACGTGGGCCGCCCTGTGCAGTGCATGACATGTCCTTCAGCTAACTTTAAAAGGTGGTTAATTATAGTAGTGTCTGTTCAGTTTCAAAACTTCAGATTAAATGTCTTCAAAATGCTTATCAAAAAGAATATACTTTACATAACTGTTACTTGTGTGAAGGGCTGATTTGAGTTAAAATTATGAAAGGGATAAAGCTAATTATTAGAGCCTGGCACTCTCTACCCCAGTCTATTGAATGAAGAGATCTGCTAATACCCATAGAGTGGTCCTATCTTAAGCATTTCCATAACTAACTCTCAACAAGTTCCATGAATTGACAGAACTGGTACAGTTCAGTGTTGGAAAGGGCTTTTAGAGCTCAGTAAAGTGTGAAAGGACACAATTGAGTCATGGCAAACAAGGAGTTGTGGAACACTACCAGTCTAGTTCCATGTCTACTTTACCGGGGGTCAGTAAAACATAGCCCAGAAGCCAAGCTCAGCCCAATGCCTGTTTAAGTAAATAAATTTGTATTGGAACACAACCACAGCCATCTATTCACTTGTTCTGTATGGCTGATTTCTCTCTATATTCACACTGGAGTAGTTGCCACAGAGACTATACACCCTGCAAATTAAATTCACTACCTGTCCC
>PVJX010018519.1:0-36390 GCA_004027295.1 Dolichotis patagonum
TGGTGGTGGTGGTGATGATGATGGCAGTGGTAAGGGTAGCAGGAGCGATGCTGACAACACTGGTGATGGTTGAGGTGGTGGTGATGGGGGGCATGGTGACTAGAATCCAGTTTTGAAGAACAAGAATAAATAAAATGAGTGCTGCTCAAAGCTCCCTGCTCATGAGTGAGGACCTGAGGTCTCTCCAGGAGCTGCTGCCCTCCGGTCTGTGCTCCCACCGGGCAGGCCGGGCACCTCCTCAGAGGAAGCACCTTGCTCTGCCAGCCAGAGCCTTGGAGTCCCAGGTTTCTGGCAGGAGCAGAAGACTCAGATCACCCCTGAGGACACCATCCGCACCCACAGACAACAGCAGGGCAGCAGGGTGGCACCTGGGGAGGAAGCTGGCATGGTTCTACCCAGCCTGGTTCTTACGCTTTCCTTGCAAGCAGGCGTCACTGTCCCTAGCGGTGGCCAAGAGCATGTGCCCAGGCTGGAGTCACCACTGCGGCCTTCCCGTGGCGTCCCCAGCACGCTAAAGCCTCTACACACATGCGCACATGGCACAGAGAGTTTTTAGGCAGCGGCTGCCACCCGCTTGGTGGTTGTCCGCTGAGCGGACGCCTCGGAGTCCCCGGGGGGCGGGCCGGGTTTAGCTAACCGCACGGGCGGGGGAAGCACCTTCTGGCACTAACCGAGTCCTGAGAGCACCATGGCTAGGACCTCTCACCACGGGGAAGAAATTCAATTTCCCTTTGACTTGAAATTAATTTTCAGAAGAAAATTGCTTTATCGCTGCGCCGCAGGACGGCTTCCAGCCAGCTTCTGCTGCTTTGTGGAGAGGACCTGTCCTCAGCCAAGGGGTCCTGTCCTCGGCCGTGGAGCCGGGAACACTGTGTCTGGCCCAGGACCCAGGACGGCCAAGCCGAGCTCCAGGAGACGCGTCCCGCCCCTGCTCCCGGGAATCTCGCTGGCCTCCAGGCAAATATTTGGGGAGCAAGGACAGCTGGTCTGCTGGCTGCCAAGCGGACAATCACCTCCCCCATTCCTTCCTCCTTGAGGATTCCTGGGACTGTGACGCCAACACAGACCCCGGCGTCTTGGAGAAGCACTGCCGGGAACCAGCCGCGGTGGGTGGAAGCCTCGGGCCACCAACGGCCAGCGACCTCTGCTGTGAGCCGGGTCACAGCTGCCCTGGGGGCTGCAGCTCCCGTCACCAGCTCTGCCGCTCAGCATTCTGCGAGGCGCCCGGCTCAGCACACATTCCTCTCTCGCAGCTGGCTGGCTGGGGGCCAGCGCATCACCGATAGACACTGGGTTGGGCCGCCCTCCGGCCCAGAACCCCTGCGCGGCCAGGACAGCTCGTCAACACATTTCGAGGCCAGCACACGACATCATTTCGGAGAGCATGAAATTCCCCAGGATCCAGAGAGAATTCTGCGTCTGGACGGACTGACGGGACGGCCCAGAAAGGATTTCAGACATCGTCTGGACTTCGTGCCACAGAAGGGGAAACTGAGGCCTAGGGGGCTGTCCCGTGAAAGGTTGGTGCAGGAAGAAACCCAGGCATCCAGCTACCCCAGCTTGGGCTCTCTGGTCAGCCTGCTTCTGCCTCCTACCCACCTGCGGGCCCAGCAAGGAGCCAGGCAGTGCCCATCTCTGTGTCCGAATAGAGCCTGACTCCGCTGTGTCACCCACTGCTGCCAGGGACGGGGAGGGCCTGTGTCATGGCCTGGGCCACTGAGGGACAGCCTTCCTGGCCAGCCAAGGCCACCATGGACACCAAGGGACAGGGCCTCATTCTCTTTTCCTAGGTTCCCAGGAGAAGGCACTAGAACCAGGGCCGGGTCCCCAGCTGGGCTCTGTCTTACCCACCCTCAGCCTCACGGCTGTCTCACCACTGGCTACTGCCAGGTCACCGGCTACTGGCAAGGCCTGTCCTCAGGAACAGTCCCAAGGTCAGCTGAGAGTCCCCGGTGACCCACTGGGTGGGGTCTGGCCTCTGTCACAGATGTCCCACGTAAGCGGGAGGCTGAAGCAGTCTGTGTCTGGAGACGCAGACCGGAAGGTGCCTCCGCAGCCTGTCTCCCCGAGCATCGCTGCTCAGAGGCACCGTCCTGCACCCCAGAGCCGGGACAGCAGCACCAGCACAGCCAGGACCCACCAGGGGCCACAGACGGATGGCTGCCGGCTCAGCAATCGGTGTGCTGTGCAAGGCTGAGCCCTCAGATGCCCACATGGGGTCTGAATGCAGGTGAGGGGCTCGGTCCTCACGGCCCTGGAGTGCCGGGTAGAGGCGAGGGGCAGTGGTGTCAGCAGAGAGCAAAGCCGCGCACAACACACGAACTTGGTCAGGCTTTAGACGCGTTCCCAGGGTCCTACGGAGACACACGTGGGCCACCGGGTCTGTGCCACAAGGTCCGGCCAGCCGTACCCCAGATTCTCAAGGGAGGGGGGGAAGGCCTCGAGGCCAAGGTCACACCCAAGGGCAGCTTGCCAGAGCCTCCGAGGCACACTTAGGGTTGGAACAGAATGAGATATATATGCGCTCTGGTTTTGAACCCAGAGCCTTTGCACTAACTAGGCTACTTCCACACCGCCTCTTTTTATTTTGAGACGGAGTCTAGCTAAACTGCCTAGGCTAGGCTCAAAATTGGTATCTTCCTGCCTCAGCCTCCCAGGGTACTGGGATTGCAGGCATGTGCCACCACACCTGGTTTATTTCATAGATCACCAGTGAGCCGGTCCCAGGGGACACTGAGAAGCAGCCAGCATGGTTCCCTCAGCCAGTCAGCCCCACCTGAGGCTTAGTCCACACCGGCCCCAGCCTGGCTCCTTGGCCCCCAGCTCTTGCGTCACCAAACAGCCCAGCCACACATGGGAGGCTGCCGAGCAGCACACGGCCAGCCCGGCCAGGGAGACAGCTGGAGCCGCGGGTCTCAGAGGCCTGAGCTTTGGACAGGAAGGGCCGCGTTCCCACCTGGTCCTCCCTCTCGCCCACCACACCACACACAGGCTGAGTCCACGCCAAGCCTCAGGGCTTGCCCCCCTTCGAAGATCAGAACCAGCCGGACAGAGCCCAATGGCCTGGACACTGCCGAGGCCTGGGGTGTGCAGTGCCGCCGCTCAGAGCGCCACCCTTTCTGGTCCCCACAGGAAGCAAGTGAGACCAGAGGCTTGCGGGTGGGCGGAGCCTCCACGGAGGGGCCTCCTGTCCCTTCTGCGCAGCCCCTCCCTGCAGTTACAGCCTGGATTTGTTCACTGTGAGGACCCAGACTGTCCCTGGACCCTCAGGCGGGCGCTCCAGGCCAGCACCTCCCCCACCAGGACCCTGGGAAGTAGAAATGGAAGACGACAAGGTCCTTGCCCTCAGGCCCCTTCCCCAGCAAGGCTCGGTCTGTGTCACCCAGGATTGGTGTTTTTAAGGCTTTGTCAGCTCGGTGGCCTGGGCACCGCTATCCGCCAAGCTCGGCCAGCAGCATCCTCTGGCCCGGGCTTGGGGCAGGGGTCTCTACAACTGGGGTCACAGTGTGAGGCTCCCAGAGGCGATGGTGCCCCCCACTCCGGGAACACACGACCTGGTCTGCACACACTGTCACTGTTGCAGCCAAGGGCATTGCCAGCACCACGGGTCAAGGGCAAGATGGTCTCACTGGAGTGGCCGCCAGGATGGGGTACACAGGAAGGCTGAGCACGGCAGATGCGGGGCCCTCAATGAGGACCAATGATCGGTCAGCTCCTGTTTCAGCCTTAGAAGCCAAATCAGGGCATTTACTTCCCAGCAAGGAAACAGGCTGGAATGAAATGCGCTGGCCAGAGTTGAAGTCCCTGAGGAAGCACCTGCACCAGAGCCAGGCCTAACCAAGTCTCCTTGGTAATGTACCCGCAGTCTCCCCACAGAGACCTCCGGTGGCAGCTGCCTGGCTGTCCCCAGCCCCTCTGTCCCAAGGAAGCACTGGAGGTGACAGTGCCTTGACCTAGGAGGACACATACAGTGGCATTGCAGGCAGCAAGGACGCCTGGACAGAGCCCTGCTGTTCCCGGCACTGGCCAGAGGTCAGTGATGCTGATGGCCCAGGGGCAGGACCACTTGGTCTCCACTTCCAGCAGTCCCAGTTGGGGAGCACGGCCCAAAGGATGGGGTTCTCAGATCCAGCCACACTGCTCCCACTCACACCGGGAGGCAGTGGCCTCCTGTGCCTACCAGGTGCCCGGCAGCTTGCACCAGCTGGTGGCTGGAGAAGGGGAAAGCTGCGTTGCTCAGGTCTGTGTCCAGCACCTCCTGCAGGATGGCCCGGCTGGGGGAGGACAGAGCGGGAGGTCAGCGGCTGCTAGCACCCCTCCTCTCCCACCTACTCAGCGCTCCTGGGGACCATGGGGAAGGTCTGGGGCTGCAGGGAGCAGGAGGGACACGGCCCGTCCCCATGGGGGGCCATAAGCAGGGTAGACATCAAGACACCATGAGCAGCACGGACCCCAAATGCAGCGGGTGCACAGGCCACCTTCCCTTGGCTCATGCCACACCCTAAACTTAGGTGACCAGGCTGGGACAGTGGCCAGAGACAGGCCAGCTGTCTGTGAATCCCACTGGTTCCAGACTGTGGTCACCAGAGCTGCTCAGGAGACCAGGTGACTTGTTTTCAGACTGGATGGCCTGGTCCCGGTCACACCCTCAGTGGGATGCCGTCCTGCTCAGCCCACAGGGGCTCCGATGGGACAGCGCCCCAGGAGCCCCACAGGTGGACAGCAGGTCTGAGAGGAGTGGAGAGCCTAAGCCACGGCGGCAGCAGTGCCCAGTGCCCATTTGGCACCTGCCACCTGTCTGAGGACTGGGGCCGAATCAGCTGCCCACGGCTGCCACATCCCCCAAGCCCGCATGGTCACACCCTGTCCTTAACTGTGGCCTGGGGACGGCTGCTTGGGAGATCTGTCTTCCTTCCTTCCTTCCTTCAGGGGTCCTCTCCTCCCTCAGCCCCCTCCCCTCTCCTCCCTGCCTGCAGCCCCCTCCCCGCTCCTCCCTGCCTGCAGCCCCCTCCCCATTTGACCTGGGCCCCTGAGCTGTCTCTTCCTCCAGGCATCGCCTGACTCCCTGCGTGTGGAGGGGGTACCCCCTTGCCCAGAGACACCCCTGTGTGTCCCCCAGGTTGTACCCACTCCCCACTAAAACAGGGCCCCCCCCACAGCATCCACAGGACCCCGCCTCCCAACCCACCCAGCACAGAGAGGGCTGGGGGCAGCGCCTTGGCTGCCACAGCAGGGCGAGTCCGCCTTTGATGCAGCCCCCTACTTCTGTCCCCTGGGGTCCCTGCGGGGCCAGGGCTGTGCTGCTCTGTTCTGGAAAGCACTGCGGACCTGATCCCACTGCAGAGCTGGGAGCCGCCACCCACGCCCGCCAGAGGCTCAGCTCCCGCGCTGCCTGCCAGGGTGCTTATGTAACCCAGCACCCACGTGGCAGGCAGCCACCGGCTCTGCTGCCTGGAGCCGAGCAGCCCCATCGGGGCTTAGGGAGTAGGGGAGCAGAGCTGCCAGGGGCCCGGCTGGGGCTCTGACCTGGCCATGGCCTCAGCAGCACCCAGCACCCCCACTCCAGGACCTCCTCCAGAGGAGACCCCGTGCAGGACTCCGCCAGCCTCAGCCCCGTCTGCTAAATGGGGACAGAGGGGTCCTCGCAGCAGGCCTCCCAGGGCCGCCCAGGACAAAGGTCCAGCGGCTGTAAGCCTGAAGGCTGAAACTGCCTTGCCAGTGGGCCCCCCCCCCCCGAAGCCCAGGTTAGAGCTCAGCCACGCCCTGGCCAGAGCCCTGCCGGGACCAGGAGACACACTGAGAGCCGGCCTGGGGCAACGGCAGCTTTGCCCTGGGAAACCTGGGCTCCTGTTGGAAAGAGAGAGGCTGCCACAGACTTTCCGGGCAGTGACAGCTTCTGCCCGCAGCTCGGGGCAGCAAAGTGTGGGCCTCCTTCCCGCCCGGCTCCCCCAGGCTGAGTCAGCTGCTCCTCATCTGAAGTTGCTGTGGCAACTCAGACAGAGGCCCTGGGCACAGCGGGGTTCCCCGTCACCCTGACAGGTGAGCACTGGGGCCCAGGAGAAGGAAAACCACCCCACAGCATGGACGCACAGCAGGCCCACACAGAGACCGCCTCACCTGTGCCATCCCACTGCATCCTCCGCCCTCCTCGGGGTGCAAAGAGGACAGCAGATGGCACCTGCGTCTCACCCTCCCCTGCCTCAGGGACACTCGCAGCCAGCTGCCCGCCCAGAGCCACAGGAGCACCAAGCAGCCCCAGCTCCTGGCTCGACCCCTGGGGACCCTGGCTTCCCCTCCCCACTACCACAGCATCAGAGTTGAAGTCAGACCGTGTCCCCCCACTGCACCATCCCCCAAGGGACAGTGTCTGGACCGGGTGCCCGGAAGCCCACCTCACCTGGCTGGGCCCTGGATGCTGATCAGGCCTAGGTCCTCGGAGCAGTCAATGAGCTGGCACCGGAACCGCTGGTCCTGCAGCACCGTAGTGATGTGGCACCAGTTGTGCTGGGCCGTGGCCCCGCCCACGGCCAGGTAGTAGCCGTCCCCTGCAAGAGCAGCGGGGAGCAGGCTCGGAATGGGACCGCAGGACGGGGGACATCGGAGTGGCCCAATCCACCCACCCTGCTCCAGAAACAGTGCCCACCTCTGAGACCAGCCCCCAGAGACCCAGAGCCCCCCTTGTCCTCTCCAGCTCCAAGTCTGGTGTGCCCTGACCTGGTCAGGCTATGTCCTGGCAGGGAAAGGCCCGGCCCCCCAGGACACCACCCACTGCCAGCCTGGCTTTCAGCACAGGAGACTGAGGCTGAGCTGACACACAGTGGAGTGGGGGGACCCCAGCTGTCTGCACACACGTAGGGCTCCCCTGCTGCCCCTTGTGTCCTGCATCCTGGGAACCCTGTCCCGCTCTGTGGCCTCAGATGCTGGCAGGGATGCAGGTGGCTGGCAAGAGGACAGCATGGCCTCCAGCATGGCCATAGCCCAGACCCAACAGAGCAGCTGGGGCAGAGACAGGGCACTGCTGGGCACATATGAGCAACCCTGGGGCTTCAAGCTGGGGACCCTCCAGGCACGGTCACCCCAAGTGTTATGTCCTTCTATGCTCCCAGAGGCTCCCTGCTGTCCTTGAAGACAACCTACAGGTCTCCACCTACAGGAAGCCCTCCCTGACTACCAAGATGCAGCCCCTGGTGCATGGCAGTCCTGGTCTAGACACGGTTCTGCAACTTGATTCTCGCATCTTGAACCTCCACGTTCTCATCTGTAAAATGGGCAGAACTTCAACACTGGGCTGCCAAGCTCGTCTGCTGCAGGTGAACCTGTCTGGACTCCATCAAAGTCCTCCCTCTCTTTCCTCTCTAGCAACACAGGAGCCACAGCACAGAGAGAATCGGGGAGGACCAACCAGCCCCAGAGGCTCCAGGTGCAGACTGAGTCACCAGAGGACCGTGGACCCCTGATGGCCCCGCCCACCCCCGTGTCCTGCCTCCTCCTGAGCCCACACTTGCTGCACTCTGCAAACCCACCACTTCACACCTGAGTCACAGACCCCCCCAGGGCTGGCTGGGACCCTCTGTGTCTCAGGCACAGCAGGTTTGGGGACAGCAGAAGCCCAATGGCTGACCACCGCCCTCCCGGAGAGCAGCACAGAGCCGCCCGCTGTGCCTGCAGAGCAGCCTCGGGGCAGTGGTGTGGCCCCTCCCGGAGAGGAGATGCTCCTCAGGATGGGCGGAGAGGAGATGCTCCTCAGGATGGGCGGTGGGCGGAGGGGATGAGAAGCAGACAGCTCATAAGGTGCTAAGCCGCCTGTCACTGGGGACATGGGAGCAGAAGGGAGGCATGGGGAGGGCTGCTCGGGCATCGGCGTGGACGCTGACTGAGCTGGACATCTGAGGCCCTTCCAGGCCTGCAACTGAAAGTTACGGAAGCCAAGAAGGCAGGTGGCAGGCACTGGTGGCAGGAGGCCATGCTGGGACAGCTCAGAAGCAGCAGCAGGGACAGCCACAGAGCCACAACTGTCGGGCTCTCGCATGGCGGCCTGGGCAGAGCCCGTGCTGGCCGGAACTGAGGTCCTAGTCACCTTCCCTGCACCCCCGTGCCTCTTACCTTCAAAGGTGGGGGCCACCGGGCAGGCCTGGGTCCCGGGGGTCAGGCGGCTGACGGTCAGGTCACTCTCTGTGCCGCCCCTGTGGTTCAGCATGCAGGTGTACACCGTGGAGCCTGGGGACGGGGACCCGGGTCAGCACAGGCCGAGTCACCGGGGCCGTGACCTCCGTGGGTCCTGCTCAGGGACTCTGTGAAGGGCCCCGGATGAGCACGGGGTTGTGTGGGTATGGAGTGGGACGCTGTTTGCTCAGCTGTGTCACAGGCGGAATTGTGTCCCTCCCGGCACTGGATGTGACCTTATTGGGCAAAGGTCATTATCCAAGCTGTGAAATCGGACTGGCGAGGCATAACCAGCACTGCGGTTTCAACCTCCAGCCTCTGGGACAAGAGGGTGCTGGGTCTCTAGCTTGAAACCACCCAATTTGGGACTCTGTGACACAGCAGCCACCAGGAATATACGCTGGGCCTTTGGATTGGTAGATGGGTGCGTAACGTCAAGAGACAGCAAAATCTCAGATGTGGCACGGAGCACACGATGCTAAAAAGCCAGTGTCACCGAGTAGCTGGGATGCTTACTCTGGGAACCCTGTGGGGTGCTGGGCCCCCCACGGTCAGGAGACCTGGCTGAGGGCCTGGCCATAGCAGAGGGTGTTGGGCAGGTGGAGCAGTGGCCAGGCCAGGGACTGTGCCCACAGGGTCCTCCGGGCTGACAGGGCGAGGACAGCCCCCTTACCCGGGGGCCGCCTGACGTTCGCAGAGAAGAGCCAGTCGGCAGCCTTCGAGGCATCAGGGCCCAGCAGGTAGAATTTCCCGAAGTAGGACATGTCGAACATGGCAGCCGCCCCTCGGCAGGCCAGACACTCCTCCCGGATCTGAAAGGTCCCGGGGATGTGGGGGCCAGGCCCCTCTCAACACACCCCTGTACCCTCTCCCTTCCGGGGAGGCTCTTATTGTGATTCCTATCTACAGGCCCCCCAAACCCCATCTGCAATCTCATGCAGCTGTGGGGAGGCGACTGCTGGATTGGGGGCTTTATAACTGACCCGCTGCAGGAGGCGGGGCCTGGTTAAAGGAGGCTGTCACTGGGGGCGGGGCCTGGAAGGGGTCATCTGCCTCCCTGGCTCCTCCCTTCTCCCTCTGCTTCCTGTCCCTCACACCCTGAGTGCTCTCCTCCGCCACACCCCTCTGCCACGTCACCAGGCCATGGAGCCGGTCAACATGGACTCAAGTGTGAGGCAAGATGACTCCTCCCTTAAACCTGTGGTGTCAGATGTTTTGTCCCAGCAAGGTGGGAAGTGATTCGGGACAGACCCCAGCCTGAGCCAGCCAGCTAGGCGTGGCCCCTCTCCAGGACTGAAGTCTTGCGGGTGGGTAAGTTCAGAAGCAGTGGCAGAAGAAAAACTAGGAAATTCACAAATGAGCAGAAATTAAACAACTCACCCCTAAAGAACCTCTGGGTCCCAGGGGCAGAGGAATGGAAAGAAACAACACAGAGCCCAGGCCGCAGTGGGCCACGCTCGGAGCAGGTGTATCCCTGCGTGGGCCCAGCATGAAGGCTGCAACTCCATAAAGCAAGCTTCCCCGCGAGAAGCAGAAAAAGAGCAAACTGCACCCGAAGCAGGCAGACGGGCACGACACGGACGAGGACAGAGACCGTGAAGGAAAGAGGAGAAAACAGCAACACCAAAGGCAGCTTCTTTGGAAAAAAAAGTGGATGAAACTGACAAACCTTTAGGTAGGCCCAACTTGGAGAAGACTCCAAGTCCAAAGCGGAGGGGAAGGCGGGCGGGACGGAAAGACCCCAGACAACCGCATGCCAGCAGATTAGACACGAGAGGGACAGGTGCCCCGTGAGACAGGAGTCTCTAAACCCGGTGCACGAGGATGGAAAATACTAATAGAACTAGAACAAAAGCAATCAAATTAGTCCTTGGAAAAACGCCCACAAAGAAACACCCGGCCTAGTGGGGTTCACTGGTGAATTTCTCCAAGCTTTCAAAGAACAGTTACCAGTTCTTTGGGAACTTCCAAAAAATGGGACAGAGATGTCATTCCAACTTATTCTACATTACCCTGATGCCAAAATGCAAAATTAGGAACAACTAATGGCCATTGCCCTGTCCCAAGATGGACACACAGGCCCTCAGCAAACATGGCAAACTGACAGTGACCACTCTAACAGACCATCAGGTGCCGCCGACCTCGGGGTGATCCTGGAATTCAAGGTTGGTTTCGCCCTCCAAATTGATGAGTGTGGGGGCCAGGGGTTTAGCTCAGAGGCTCAACTGCCTGCCTGGTAACGAGGTCATGAGCTCAATCCCCAGTACAAAAAAAAAATGATGAATGTGTGCACCAGAGTAAGAAAGGAAAAGACAAAACCCACACAATCCCCCAGCAGAGGCAGCAAAGGTATCTGACAGGGTCCAGCTCCTTGCTGTGCAGCGGACAGGCAGAGGGCGGCCCTGCTCAGCCTGGCCCACACATCCTCTGCACTGGAACCCGCGGCCCCCTCAGGTCAGAACCGACCGGGTCTCTACTTTCCCCACTTCTGCACGTAGGGCAATCAGGCAGGAAGAAGAAGGAAAAGCTGCCCTAACTGCCTAGCACAGACCGAGGGTGTCAGAAAGGAGACCAGGGAATGGCTCAAACAGCCGGAGGGGAATCAGCTCAAATGCCCATCACCAACAATGGATCAACCAAACAGGGTGGGTCGATATCAGCAAGGATGTCACGCTGATCAAAAGACCCAGTCACAGAGGGACACCCACTGACCGATCCACCGGTCTCAAATGTCCACCCTAGAGGAATCAGTAGGCACCGGAAGCAGTTGGTGGTTGCCTGGGCTGGGGTGGGGACCGGGTGGCCTTTGCGGGGAGGTACTGACAGACCACAGAGCATGGGGCCTTCCTGCTGGAGAGCTGGGGTACCTGAGCTGCATCCCCACAGTCTTCCCCAATCTCCCTCGGTGCCTGTGGCTTAAAAACTCCTGGCCAGGTTTCTGAGGCCTGGCTGGGCTTCACTCTTCTCTCCTGGCCTCCCCTCTGTGCCCATCTGCTGAGCCGTCTCACCCAGCAGTGGCCATGGTCCGGGCCATCACAACTGGGAAGCCGTAGAGGCCACTCAGCCAGGCCTCGGTGGGGACCACCCGTCATTGCGCCACTCCCCCAGCTCTGGCGCATGCTGGGGATGGCAGGCACCCTGGGGAGTGCAGGGAGCCCGCCCTGGTGCAAGCTCACAGCGTGAAATGGGCAGATGCCAGGGACCCGCCCGCCCCGGCAGCTGGGTACACACATGCTCCCAGGCACTGGGGCTCAGCACCCCCATTCCCCAGCTCCTCCTCGGCCCCTTCCAGGCATCGCCGGCCTTTACCAAGCACCCACCCTGCGCCAGGTGCCAGGGGACCTGTGCCAGTGCGCTGGGGCTGCAGACCAAACCCCAAGACTGACGTCGCCACCTGTGGGCCGGGGACGCTGCCAACAAAGACAGCATGCGCTCTTCGTGCCGCGAGACCGTCTCGGGCATGTCTGCGGGGGCTGCGACATCCCTGCGCCAAGCTGGCGTCTCCCTCCAGCCTCCACTTCCCGGAGGGTCGGGAGCCCCACAGCTCCAGGAGCTGCGGGAGCCGAGGTGCTAGACGCAGCCAGCGCGGTCCCTCAAGGCAATAGCCGCCAAGACCCGGCCCCGAGCCTCCCGCTTCCATCTCTCCTGCCACCCTGGCAGATCAGAGCCACCGGAACAAGTCTTGGGGACAGAGTGGGAACGGATGGTGCCCTCCCTTCCCGAGGGGCCGCAACACAGCCAGTGCAAGACAGAAGCAAGGTCATTGCTGGGGACACTCAGACGGTTTCCAGGTGACACTGAGCACTCAGCTGCACACAGGCCTTGGGTGGCCTAGAGTCACCCCCCTCTAGGCACCAGGACACCTCTCCATGTTCCTCAGGCCACCCCTGATTGTCTCACGTGTGGTGACTTCGGGCACCTCTTGGGTGTGGGCACAACGTGGGCACAGTGTGGGGTGACCACAGTGCACTAAGGGCCAGGCAGGCACAGGATCCCCTTGATTGTGGGAGGGGAGTCTTGGCCCCAGAACCGTCCCCTCCACACCAGGGGGAGGG
This sequence comes from Dolichotis patagonum, assembly GCA_004027295.1. Taxonomy (NCBI): domain Eukaryota; kingdom Metazoa; phylum Chordata; class Mammalia; order Rodentia; family Caviidae; genus Dolichotis; species Dolichotis patagonum. The sequence continues at coordinate 12,219 of PVJX010018519.1, forward strand.
AGCCAGGCACATTGGGGGGCTCCTGGGGCCCCCAGTGCCCTGACTGGCCAGCCTCACCTGCCCTGTGCGGTCAGCTGCAGAGCTGTGCTGTCCCCTGAGAGCCTGCTGCATGCTGGGCCGCAGCCTCTGCGTCCCCGGGAGGAGGACCCCCTCACTGAACTCTGCGCAGCCCAGGACCCAGATGGGCTTGGAGTGGTGCAAACGCTGGTCTGGGCCACACAGCCTTCCCCAGCCTTCTGCCACCGGAGTGGCGGTGTTCACCCTCGGGCCTACCTGCTAGCCAGTCCTCGGTGCACTCGGGGTGGGGGGCAGAGAGGGAGAAGGAAACTGAGTCAGTGGGCAGAGGGCTGACCCTGGAGGCCCACATCTTACCAGGTGGTGATGGGGTGGGAAGTCGAAGGTGTACTCGTCACCCAGAAGCCGGCCGTAGGCGTAGTCCTGGTGACGCCGCTTCCCATAGGCACCGTAGTAGTCGTACTCAAGGACCTGGACACAGGGCACGGTCACCAGCTGCCCTCCTGCCACTCTCCACCAGCACTGGGCTGGAGGAGTGAGCAGCCACAGCCCCATAGGCCACGAGGGTGGAGAAAACATGGCCCCAGGGGGTGGGATGAGAGGGGCAGCAGGGGCCTGGGGCAAGGCCAGGGCTTCTGCTGGACCCAGGGCAGGGGGACACGGCCAGAAGAGGCCAGCTGAGGAGGAGGGGAGGGTGTGGGGCACAGACCCCTCTGGATGCTGCTGCCATGGTGACCTGGGACCCAGCACCCACCCTGGTAGCCCAGCAGGAGGTGCCACACACTTCCAACAAGAGTGGTCCTTTCCGCAGACAGGAAATTGATCCCAATAGAGCAACGGGGCCCAGCCCGCCCAGGAAGCTCAACCCTGGAAGCTGGAGGTCTTTCGCCAGCCAGGCCTGCCTCCCCTGCAGGGAGACCCCAGCAGAGACATCTGGTGTCCAGGCACACATCACCACTGGTCCTTGGGCCCAGCCTGGCTGGGGTCTGGGGGCAAAGGGCACTGCTATGGGGACCAAGGATGTCCTGTCCCCACTCCCACCCCCTCTCCTCACCCAGGAACTCAGGGCACAGGGCTTGCAGCCAGGCCTGCCCAGGCGCTGACCCAAGGACTGCACTGACCCAGGAACCAAGTGCCCCTGAGAACAGCCAGTGACCTGGGGCTCTGAAGACGCCAACCCTGGGCTGCAGGCCTCATTTGCAAGCTTTGGTTTTGCTGCCCTGTGGCTGACTAACCCCGTCCTGGACTCGGGTTACTATGGTGATGGGTCGGGGCAATGTGGGGTGCCCACATGGCAGTGAGACAGGTTAACTTGGGCAGATCTGGGTCACACAGCACCCCTGGGCTGGCCTCAGTGTCCCTGGCCCATCCGCAGTGGGAGATGGGGAACCCCCAGGAGGCCCCCAGAGACGGGAAATGGGAACCTCAGTGGGTAAACTGAGCTCGTGGAGGAATAAACCCTCCTACCATGCAGCCTCCTCCTCACATCCGCTCAGTGCTGGGGCTGCCAAAACCATCGGCAGGACTCAGGGAGGATTCTGGATCTCACGGGGCCTGGAACCTTCCATGCCACCCACCCTGGCCTGGGTGCCGGCCCCAGGCTGGGCAGAGCAAGGCTGCATGTCCTCCAGGGCCAGGCAACCGACCGAGAGGCTCTGGGGACTGAGTGTGGCCCAGCCCCTCGAGGGAGCTTTGGCACCTGTCATGGACGGGAGCTCTGACAACTCTGTGGCCAGGCGGTGGCTCAGATGATGTCCCCCCAGCCTGCCCCAGGGGAGGGCGGGCGGGAGGGCATCCAGGTGGCCCCTGGTCAGCGCTGATGCCCACTCACCGGAGCCGGGCCCTGGGGGCTGAACCACCCCGGCCGCTCCCAGCCATGTCGCTCCTGGAACACGCAGCCTCGTCCCAGGAGCTCCTGCAGGGGACACGAGCACCCATCACACGCAGCCGACACTGTGTGGGGCACGGAGTGACCAGGGCGCAGACACAAGGGGCCTCCTCCCCCTGGGGCCTGGACCCAGCCCAGGGTGCCGCCCCTGCCCCACCTTGACCCCATAGCTCCACGCTAGAGACTGCACTGACCACCCCACCAATGGCACGGAGCAGCCCTGCCCTGTGACCGGGTCAGGCCAGGACCTCCCTACTCCAGCTGGTGCCCTCCAACCCCATGAGGACACGAGCAGGGGTGGCAGCCACAGCCAGGAGGGCCACCCAGACTCCCTGGACAGGTGCCAAGAGAGTAAGAATCTGTTATTTGAGGCCCTGTCTGTGGTGCTGTGTTCCAGCAGCTGAGCCACCTGCCAATCCAAGTGCCCCACTCCTAGGTGAGTCCCCAGCACTGCTCCATGGTCAGAGGCCACCTCCTGCTGACAGATAACCCACATGCACGCTGGACTGTGCTGGAATATTACTCAGCTGTGAAAAGGGATGGAGCTCTGGGAGCACTGCAGTGTGGACGGAACTTGCACTCGCTGAGGGAGAGCAGCAGACACAGAGGACATCTCTCGGACCCTGAAGTGAGGGAGCCTGGCGAGGGAGGCCCCTGCTCCTGCTGGGATGCCAGCCGCTGCCCTGCTCATCCATCCACTCAACAGCCACTCCCTGAGCCTCCCCCCCAGTGCTCAGGAACCAGGGTGCCCAGGTCACTATCATCCGGGGTCCCCGGGAGAAGCCTCTGGCACAGGATGATCAGGGATGGAGATGGGCAGGAGGCACCAGATGGGGACACTTGAGTCCTTGTGGGTTCAGGAGTGTGCACAGGGACAGGCCTCAAAGAAGGGCATTGGGCAGTGAGTTTCACTGTAGAAACAGTTCACTGGAGGGCAAAGAATCGCAAGCAGGCTCTGCAGCTGGAAACTGACCGCTGCAGCCCGGCTGTTCCTGTCTCAGATATGCGACTGCACTGCCTGGACCCCGGGCCACACGGGCCCAGAGTCAGGACAGACTCCAGACTCGCAGCGCCTGGGTGACCCTGAGAACCCCACGGGCCTGCAGCCCAGTACCTCGTGCAGGGGGCCCCTCCGCATGTCGCGCCCCGCCAGCGGCTCATCGTGGGGGAAGACGACGGCGTAGTTCTTGGCGTAGGACTCGTGACTGCGCTCACGGACCCAGCGTGGGTGCTCGGTCAGGGAATGGGGGAAGCGTCTACGCAGACAGAGGCCCAGTCACTGCCGGGCAGTGCCAGGGAGGGGACACCTGCAGAAACCCAGCCTCGCGCCCACAGCCGCCCCAGGCTGCCCTCCAGGCACAGCCTGGATAGCCCAATCCCAGTCTTGAGCTCCTGGTCGCAGCCCGTGACCCGGAAAGGGACCATTCAAGTCATGGGCCAGCCCCTTCCCTCCCCCTCCTTCATGCCAACACCACCCAGCCAGGTCTCCCAAACCTGCTGGGTAAAGCCGGCCAGCCTGGAGGTGCTGGGGAGCCCCAGCTGGTCTGCAGAGCAGCTTCAAGCCCAGCTACTGCCATCAGAAACAGTGCCGAGGAAAGGGACCTGTCCCTGGCAGCTGGGGACCCTGGGAGGTCCCAGTCCAGCTCCCACCAGGCGCTAAACTTGGAGGCCCTGAGTTGCACCTGCAGCCCCGTCCCTTCCCCCAGGACCACCCCATCCATCTGCTCCCCAGAGACCTGGACCAGCAGTCCCAGCCCTGAAGTCCCCTCTCACCCCAGGGCCCAGCGCCCACAGACTCCCGTTCTCTCCTTTTCTCCCACCTGCTGGGTCCCACATGTGCCCCGAGGCCCACACCATGCCCTGCATGCCCCACGGGGGGCTCCTGTCCTGGGGACATCTGTCAGGGCCTCCAGGCTGAGGGACTCCGTCTGCACCTGACCCTACACCTGAGCCGTGCACAGCCTGCAGGGAGGAGGCGGCCAGGAGGCCCCCTGGTTGTCTCTCCATGGTTAGAGTCCTCTGGGGACCAGAAGCCTGGGAGCACGGGACACACAGGCCTCCCAGCTGCTCCGACAGCAGCCACTCGGCAAGCACGTCTCCCTCCACCAGCCCGGGGGGCGGGACCACTCTGGGCAGAGGCAGGGCCCGGGGCGCACCATCTGGTAGCCTTGGGCGCAGCTACTGGGGCCCAGGGACAGTGGGACCCAGTGGGGTGTTAGGTTCCTGCCCCAACTGCACCCTGTGCCCACGGGGACCCGGCAGCCACAGCCTGTGAGTATGGGCCAAGCCACGGTCCAGGCGGCACTGGGGTGAGGAACAGCTCCGCCCAGCCACCCCAACCTGAGCACCTCCCCAAGAGGAGCAGCCCTGGCGCTGCAGAGGTCAAGACCTGAGGTGGGGGGTCCTCAGTGTGAGCCTCAGGCCAAGGTCATGGGGCTCACAGGGTCACAGGGTCACAAAGTCACAGGGTGCGACCTGAGGGTCATCGCAGAACCAGCCTCGCTCAGGTGAGACTGGGCTTTCTGTGCCCACCCAGGGCCACTGCTCAGCCCCGCTTGCTCCTGCTCTGCCAGCCTCAGTCTCCCCATCCTCGGGGTTGGCCAGGCCCAGGCGCCCCTTCGCACTGCCCGCCAGGGCTTCTCCCCTGCCGCTGCTGCCTCTTCCAGGAAGCCCCTGGGTCCCGACGGCCTGCCTTGCGGCACTCGCCGCCGCTCACCCGCGCGGCCCCATACACCTGCCTGATGTCGTAGCTGTACATGTCCTTCTCCGGACGCCCGTAGACGACCCAGTGGGCCAGCTCCTGTCCACAGCCGCCGCCCAGCATCATCCCTGGAGGGGAGCGGGGAGCTGCAGTGTCCCCACCTGACAGGGAGCCCACACCCCTCCGGGCCTGCACTCGGCTCGCCACGCTCACCAGCGCTGTTGAAGCCGCAGCCCAGGAAGAAGCCCCGCAGCTCTGGCGCCTCCCCCATCAGGGGCTTGTGGTCGGGCGTGAAGGACTCTGAAAGGGCAGCGAGGTCTCCTTGAGGCGGCCCCACCGAGGGGCAGGGCTCTGCAGGCGCCTCCTGCCTCAGCCCGGCCCCAGGGCCTGTGTGCCACGCCCCCACCTGTCCTGCTGCTTATACCTTCCCCACTCCCCTGCCCCGGCTTGTGCCTGGGGCCAGGCCTGTCTCGGCCAGCTCCAACCTTCTGCCCACAATGGTCCGGGACACTTAGGCCCCCTGCACCATGCCAGGGTGGAGACTGGGCTTTGCACCCTTCCTTGTCCTAAGGCTTAGTGCAGAACCCCAAGAGAACATAGGTGCTTGGCAGTGTTCACTGAGTGTGCATGACCATCAACTCTGAGAGAGGGGACCAAGCCTCTCGGTTCTGTCTGCTGCCAGGGCTCAGAGACCACAGTTCGGGGAGAGAGCGGCCCTTGGACCCTCAGGTGTTTTATACACAGCTGTGCAAGGCAAAGGACCTGGAGCCATGGGGGCTTCCACCAGTGCCTCCTGGGCCTGGGCTCTGACACCCCCCAATCCTGGCACTGTACACTCCATTGCCTGAGGCTTCCCCAGCTCAGGCCCGGGGCTTCCTGCTCCTGCTCCAGCTGCAGAAACTCCATCCATGCCAGTGTCCTAGCCTGCACACCAGCCCCAGAACAGCACGGCCCCCAGCTAATTAATCCCAGAGCACCCAGGTGTTCCTGCCTCGGGGACTCTTCCTGTTTCTCCCTGAGGGCCCCACTCAGGCCAGGGAGCCACGGGGACTGTGAGTCACACTGCCACCCACTGCCTGCAGCAGAGCCGGGCCCATCAGGAAGAAGCCGGCTGGCGGCAGTGGTGTAGATACCTGGTGTGCTGGGTGGACACAGAGGAAAGGACACCCCAATGGCCCAAGCCCTCTGAAGGACCTTTCACCTCTCCTGGCCCTGCCACTCCCTTCTGGGGGCCCGGGCTCCTCCTGGGCACCCCCTGTCAGCATGCTCACCACAGGACTGGCTGGCATCTGTCACCCGTCACCCCAAGGTTTCTGTCCCCCAGTTCACCAAGGGGCTGGTGACCCACAGCCCAGAAACAGGCACTCAGGAGTCCCTGGGGACCTGAGACTGGCCTCCTGATTCCTGTGTCCACACCTGCCTGTCCTCCCACACTGAGTCTGCAGCCCTGCCCAGTGCCGAGTTCCTCCCTCCTGTTGGCCGCTATTGTGGGTCCCAGCCACAACTCTGGCCAAGACTGGTGTCACGGAGTCCATGCGGAGCAGCTACCAGCCAGGGGACTCAGGAGCCAAGGCCCGGGGGGTCTGCAGGCCACACCACACGCCAGGGTCAGTATGGTCCCTGCAGCTCCCAAGACCTCAGCCCCTGCACCCGCCAGGGACTGCATGGACATCCCAGGAGCGTCGGACCCAGGCAGGGGCAGGGTGGCCCCACGGTGGCTCACCTTCTGCTCCCACCCCCTTTGGGAACCTTTCCATGCCACCTTGGTCTGTGGCCCTGCTGGGCACTGGCCTCTGAGACCAGAGATCAGGGATGAGACAGGTGGCGGGGTCTTGTGGCCAGGGCGGTGCCTTGGGGAAGAAGGGACAGAGGCCAGGGCCAGGGCCAGGGCTGGGCCACCATGTACCTGCACAGGTCACAGGGACGGAGTCTCTCCTTCCCGGGTGCACATGAAGACACCAAGTTCCAGGCAGCGGAGGGCAGCACGGGCACCTTGGGCAAGGCCATCACCCCCGCCACCACCAGCCCAGGGGAGCCAAGGCCGTCCACTCACCTGGGCCGCAGACTGTGGACTTGATTCCCGTGGTCTCCAGCACAGGGACACGGTTGATGGCGCCCTCGATGTGCTGGGTGAACACGTCCCAGTCCAGGTCAAAGAGGCCAAAGGCGAACTTGTCCGACACCTGCAGAGGTGGGATGGGGACATGGCATGTGTCCCAAGAAGGCCTCCAGGGCCTCAGGACAGCAGCCGGGACCCCACAGGATGTGGCCTCGCTGGGTCAGAGGTCAATCACAGGGCAGCACTGGGAGCCCTGCACCCCCTCCCCATTCCCACCCCATCCAACCCCGCCAGCCACCCTTGATCGCTTCAATGGCCACCAGGGGTCACCCGCTCCCACACCCACTGTTCCAGCCTACCGCTGTCCCCCACAGCTCACTGAGGCCCCCAGAACCCCACTCGCCCGCTACGGCCAGGGTCCCAGACCTCCTGCTGGCCTCTCTCTGCAGGGCTCTGCCCCCGCCCCCCGCAGTCTGCAGGACTTAGTCTCCTTCCCTGGCTGACCCTTAGTTCCCCAGCGTTATCCGGGCCGGAATCACCATCCAGAAAGACCGTGCTTATCTGCCTGTTTATTCTGTCTTCCTGTCAAATTATGGGCATCCTGGATGGGGACTTTTACCGTAGCTGGGCTCCCTCCTCCTGCAGACGGTCAGGAGCACCGAGCCCCACTGCGTGTGGACTCTGGGGGGCCGGGGCCCTGCGTGCAGCCCAGAGGCTGGGAGGACCCAGCACTGCGGCCAGCGGGCCGAGCTGCAGCCGCTGGGCTCTGGCCCCCACCAGCTAGCCATGCACCTTCGCCACCCCAGCACCCCAGGACGAGGTCTCACCTCCTCGCAGAAGATGGGGTTGGCCTCATAGCCGCCCACAGACAGAGCGTCCCCTTGCAGGCGCAGGTAGACAGAGGCATCGTGGTCGCGGACATTGGGCATGTTCTGGGGGGGAAGAGTGGAGGCCAAGGCGTTGGGCAGGGCTCCTGGTGTCACCGGGTGGGGTGGGCCTCCAAGCCTCCGAATTGCTGGACCCCAGGAACTAGTGGACGCAGCCTCAGGCTACACACGGAGGGCGGAAGCCTCCCGCCCAGGTCTCTGCTTCCCCAAATCCCTTCAAATAGCAGTGGATGGGTGAGCAGGACCCTGGGGGAGCTGCCTGGCCACAGGGAGCAGGGACGTCAATGCTCCTGCTGTCCCTCACAGCCCAGCTACCCACATCAGAGGGTGGGTCCCAGCCGGGCAGTGACCGGGCAGCAAAGGTAAGGCCCAGCATCCGGTCAGGAGACAGAAGAAAGCAGGGTGGCCCTGTCTGCAGGGAACAAGTTCTTCCTCACAGAGGCCCCCAGGGTGGGCAGAAATGCCTCTACATTGTGTTCTGTTAAAGGACTTAGACCCCAAATCTGTGACCAAGTCTTGCCACGAGGTAAAAAGATAAGCAATGCAATTTAAAAAGGGGCAACAAACCGAAGCTGCTGTTTCTCCAAAGTGGATTTACAAACAGGAAGATGCTGAACCTCAGCGGCCAGCTCAGAGGCACAAATCAAACTGGGAGCCGAGCCCCTGGCGCAAGAACAGGCAACGGCAAATGCTGGGTGGACGGGGGTGGGGGAACAGTGAGCCCCCACACTGCCAGTGGGGGTACTGCAGTCTCACCTCCGGGGGTACCCTCACCACAGACCCCCTGATTGTTACAGAGACGCACAGGACTCGGCCATCCCCCGTCCACGCGTGTCCCCCGAGGGAGGGGACTGAGTGGCACCACTCCTCACGGTGCCCCCAAGTGGAAAACCTCAGCTGTCCACCAGAAGGCGCACGGATGGGTCACATGTGGCCCATCCACGTAAGAGAATGTCCACTGACCACCAAAGGGAATGGTGACGGTGTGCAGGCCCTCGAGGGCTAACACGGGCAACAGAGGCTGAGCCGGACATACAAGGCCACGCCTGGCAGGAGATGCCCGGCCTGGGAAAATCCGTGGAGACGGAGATCAGGTGGGTGGCTGCCTGCAGCCAGGGCTGAGGCAGGAAATGGGGGGTCGTGGGGACGGGTTTGGTGACAGTGCGCAGACGCACACCTCGAAGTCACATAAAGCTGAGCAGCTGGGGAGAAAGCTGCTCCTAGCACCAGGAAACAGCGCCGGGCGGGGCTGCAGGTAAGAACACATACACAGCCATCACACTGCAAACCAACGCCACCACTGCGAAGCCAGTGAGTAAAGCCGTCCGGGAGCTGGGGTAGGGGTGACCTGGGCCCCGGCTCCTCAAGGGGCGCTGTCCTCCATCCTGTGCTCTCCGGAGATGAACGCCCGGCGTTCAGGGATATTCGGAGAACAACCCAGTCACCTGGCCATTCTCGCCCCATCTCCCAGTGGTCCTGGCCAACCGCAGGGTTGTAATAGGATGTCCCCTTGGGAGGTGGCCTGGAGGAGGGACCAAGATCTCAGGGACAGAGCCTTGCTGAAAAGTAACGCTCACACACCGACTCCAAACACAAAACAAAGAAAACCCACAGCACCACAGAACAGGACAGTGGGGACACCTGGTGGCCATCGAAGCCCGGGTTTCTGCTCCAGCAGGACCGGCGTCTGGGCCTCTGTGGCTTGTGAGCGGCCAGCAACAGCACTGAGCCCTCTGCGCACCCCATGGGGCCCCTGCAGGAGCCGCCCACTCCAGCCGCGCTGCCGTGGCCCTGGCCCTCCGACACCCCTGCCTCCTGGTCCCCTCCAGTGCTTCTAAGCCTGCCAGCCGCGCCAGGCCCCAAGTCACCGCCTTGGGCCCAGTGCCCCATTCAGCCCCTCCTCCCTTATCCAGGGCTGGAATAAGATGTCCCCTTGGGGGTGGACAGCTGGGTGGTAGATACAGCTGCCTCTCGAACGGGGAAGGAGAGACTGAGGCGCAGAGTGGTAGCGGGGAGCAGGATTCAGAGCCCGCCGGAGCGCATCCGGTCACAGCACCCGTGTCCATAGGAGCAGCGGGAGGGTGACGGGAAAGTGAGGCTGTTCGTGGGCACCTGCCCTGGTGCATGGCTCACTTGGCTCGGCAGCGTTTGCTCTGACCCAGCAGTGGGCGTCAGTGTTGGGGCCCGTCCCCTCCCAGAGCCCCCGCTGCACAGTAGCACTTGGAAGACCTCTGCTGCCACCTCAAACTCCTGTCTCCTGTAGACTCGGAGCTCCTGTGGCCAGCGAGCCTGTCCTTGTGCCTGGTACCCAAAGGCACCAGGGGCCCCCGCTGGCTTTGTAAATAGCCCCAGTTTGACTATGACCTTGAAATTCGTGGGGTGCAGGGCGGCCAGCTTTCCCTGCTGCTTCCCGAAGAGACGGGCTGGAGAAGACCTCGGGGAGCCCTGAGGAAGGGCACCCAGCCTGACTTAGTGGACCACCCCGTGGCCACCTTTCTGCTTCCAGGACACAGCTTTGTCCCCATCCCATGCTCCGAGCTTCCTGAAGCCCATGATGACCAGAGAGCAGCCCTGAGCCACCTGGGCAAGCAGGCTGTCCCCACACACCCCAGGGCCATGGAGCCAAGACTGTCCTGTGCCCTCCACCTCTAACTCAGCCCAGGGTACGGCTGGGCGACAAGTGTGTCCTGCAGGCGCTGTCCGCATGTCGGGGCAGCCTGCAGGCTTGGCTTCCTGCTGTGCACGCCACCTTCTCTGCCCAGTGTGCCCACAGCAGCCAGGCCTGGCACCACCCGGCACCAGGGGGAGCCTGGTCTTTCCCCAGCCCAGAGCTGCTGAACTGCCCAGGGAACGGGCTGCCTGCTGGGCTCTGGTCACCCCTTCCCCACCACCCTCCAATCCTCTGGAAACTCGGGAGCCTGAGAAAGATCCACATGGTTCTCAGCCCCGGCTCAGGCTGTGGGTCAAGGGACAAGACAGGATGAGTGTGGCTGGGTGTGGTGGCACACACCTGGAGGCCCAGCACTCAGGAGGATGAGGCAGGAGGATCGCCACAAGTTCAAGGCCAGCTAAGGCTACATGGTGAGTTCAAAGCCAGCCTGAACTTCATGGTGAGACCTTGTCTTAAAAAGGAGAGGAAGAGGAGGAGGGAGAGGGGAAGAAGAAGAAGAAGGAGGAAGAGGAGAAGAAGAAGTGAGGGTTGATGAGTGGGGGCAGGGCTGGAGGACGTGGCAAGGAAGAGTCGGGCAGTGAACAGAAAGACAGGAAGTGAGCAAGGAAGAGGAGGAAGGTGTGCGTATGGCATACAGGGATGTGGGACACACGTTGAAGAGGAAAAGGAATGCGGGGTGGGGGTGGCAGGAGGGCTGGTCAGGGACAGGAGGCACTGAGGGGACAGGCGAGGCAGCAACGGTAGGCGCATGTCCCCAGCTGCCCCAAGTGTTGGAGATGCCAGGTCCCAGGCGAGAGGCTCAGAGTATGAGGAACAGGGCCTCCGGGGCAGACACTGAGGGCCACCTGGGACACACGGATATCCAGGGCTCCCAGAAACTTTAATTCAATTATTTAATCTAACTGGACATTGGCGGTGCTGGGGATGGAACCCAGGGCCTTTGCCCTGAGCCACATCCCAGCCCCATCTGTTTATTTATTTACTTAGAGCCAGTGTCTCTGTCACTGTGTCACCCCGGCTGGATGCGAGCCTGTGACCCTCCTGCATCAGCTCCCAGAATGCTAGGGATGCACCTCCACACCGCCTTACAGGGTCCCCCAAAACTCTTGGTCACGGAAGACAGCAACCTGCTGGACTGGCTGCCCCTCACTGGATGGGCTCGGGCTGGGCCCGGAGGCCAAAGCGGTTGTGCCACCAGGATTGTTTAATTCCAGCACCCAGGGGGCTGGGACGTGCAGGAGCTGAGGCCCAGCGCTAAGGCCCCGCACCCCTACCTCCAGACCCAGGCCCTGGGCTGCCCACCTACCTGGATCCCCTCGATGCGCTCCGTGACAACGTAGGCATGGTGCATGGCCACCAGGGGCACCTTGACTCCCGCCATCCGACCCACCGTGGCTGCCCACACACCTGCGGGCACAGCACGGCATCTCAGCTCTGCGGGCACCCACGGGGGCCACCACCCAAGTGACACGGGGCCCTCTGCAAGCCTCTCTGGCCCGGCCGGGCCTCGGAGCCCCAGAGGGAAACCCCATGGATGCGGGGCTGGGACTGGGGACACGGGGAGTCAGCAGAAACGCCACCGCCACCTGCACAGTTGACCACGCAGGGCGTCTGGATAGAGCCGTGCTCCGTTTCCACGGCCGCGACGCGCCGCACCCCAAAATCATCAGTCTGCACTCGAATGCCAGTCACAGGGCACCTCTCAATGACCTGGGTGGGATGAGAGGGACTGCTTACGAGACCACGAGCGCCTCCCGGGTGCTGGCCCTGGCCCTGCCCAGCCCACTCTGGACCTGAGGACCGGGGACGTGGCGGTATCTGCTAGGAACAGCCCTGGGGAACCGGAAATGAAAGCCAGAGCCCCAGGGTATGGAGCCCCCCGTCCCTGGACTAGCAAATGGGGGTGGGAAGCAGTGCTGGTCACGTGAGGACGCTGGCTTTCTAACGTGTAAGTGAGGCTCCTGTGACGAACGGAGAGAAGTCCGTGGTCCATACAGTACGGGTGTTCGCTCGGCTTCTAAAGGTTATAAACCCCCTTCTGGACACACACGCATTTCACAGAAAAACAGTCGGGCGCAACACACTCGACCCTGGTTACTGCGGGGCGACTGCTCTGTCTACTTTTTTGCACCGTGGTCATTTTCAGTCTTTCTACAACTCTGTGTGGGATGGAGACGCACGAAGATAAAAGCAGAAGGAGGGATGCTGGGAGGACTTGCTGGTGCGGCAGGGCAGGCCCCCCAGGGAAAGGGGTTCGGGACAGCTGCTGGCCCCTGCAGGCCCAGGGGAGGCCTCCCCTGCACAGGCGGGGACCCGGAGCCTCAGCTGGCCCTCATCACCCAGCAGGCAGACGATGGCCTGCCCCGGCCTCTGCTCTCAGGGCTCTTAGGGGGCTCAGAACCGGGGCACTCAGTACCTGGGCTCCTCGGGCCACAGCTGCCCTGGCAAGCGCGGTGCAGGTGCCGGCGGGGTCCATGGTGCCATCCTGCGGCACATACAGGGTCCCGTAGAGGTCGCCCACGTTCATCAGCGGGTACAGAGCCTTGGTCTCCGCAGGACTCAGCACGTGGGACTCCACGCCATAGGCCTTGCCCAGCTAGACGGGCCAGAGCAGGCTGAGCAGTGGGAGCCACTCCAGGAGCTCCCAGCCACCAGCTGGATCCCAGAGGCCTCGCCGTCCAGATCCCCAGAACCCCAGACAGCTCCAGCCTCGGGTGGAGGTGCAGCGTCCACCCCCATCCCCCTAGCGCTGGCCAGCTCTGCCACCAGGGCCTGGGGTTCAGTGGCCACCCCGTAAGTCCTCTATGCAGGTGATAAAGAACTGGGCCAGTACGTGGTGCAAAGGGTTTATTACCTAAAATGCATAAAACTCATCCCCACAGTCTTGTATGTGGGGCCTGGGAACCCAGTTTCACGGGTCAGACTGGCTCCCCCAGAAAGGGGAAACCGTGCTCTCTGCTGGACTAGGACCGGACACGGACACGCCCCTACCACATCTGATTGGCCCCAAGGCAGCCAATCAAGGGTCCCTGGACCTGAACTAGCGATGAGCTGAGCCAATCACCTCTCCCTCTGGGCATTATGAATGAAGAGGGGCCGAGACGCTCCACCCAGGCAGCCTGGCCATCCAGGGGCAGGTAGGGCAGGGTTTGAGTCCAGACCACTCAAGGCTCATTTCCTGTGACCGGCTGGCCCCCCTCAGGGAGCGCGCCCGCCCACCCGAACCCCTCCGGGGCGTCACCACTTCCCGGTACACCCACCGACATGAGCCTCTTGTACTCATCCAGGCGCTGCCGGCTGGAGGCAATGAAGAGACCCCCGTTCTGGATCCAGCCAGTGTGCAGCCCGGTCTCCTCCTCCAGCTCGCGGCTCACCATGCGCCTCGTGTGGGCCAGCAGCTCCACCTCCACGTCGCTGGGCCGCAGCTGCCACAGCAGGCCTGGCGTGGAAGAGGGGCTCGTCATTCCCCGCCAGGCTGCTGACTCCCTGCGCCCCAAACATCAGAGGGGTGGGGGCTGTGTGGGCTCTGCCCGAGAGTTCACAGCTGGAGACCCCAGCAGCCCCCAACCCTGCACCAAGTGCCGACTGCGTGTCGAGCCCGGCTGAACCCATCTGGGGTGACCCCACCCCCACCCCACCACCGGAGGGCCAGGGCAGCCTCCCAGGAGCACGGGGCTGGTTCACAGGTGAAACCACAGAGGCCAAGGCCGCAGAGCAGGCAGGCGGCAGTGTCGGGACTCCTGCCAGGGCTGACGGCAGCCCAGCCAGGGTCCCCGCCACAGAGCTGCCTCTTGTGCAGCAGAGCCCTGGGAAGAGGGGACACAAGGACAAGGGTCTGGAGGGCCAGTGAGGCCAAGTGACTCTGTGGGCTCTTGGGGCCCGGGGTGAACCCCTTGCTCTGACCTCACCTGGGCAGCTTGGTTTTGGCCGAGCCAGTGTTTACCCACTAGGACTGCGCAAGCATGAACCTAGAGAGGGCGTTTCCCAGCACGGCCCTGGTCACAGGGCAGACGTCAGCTGCTGATGGACACGCACCCTGGAGGTGCTGAGATGCACCCAGGGGAGGTAGGAGGGTGCCCAGCAAATGCCCCTTGCAGGGCTGGCTCTCCTGGGGAAGGGGCCTCACGCATGGAACAGAGGACAGGGGCTTGGGCCCTGGTCCCTGCGAGGGCACTGGGCAGCACCATCCCTCTTCCCACAGCAGCTCTGCAGGGATTTGGGGGCCAGCCACGTCCCCACATCTGCCCACCTCCAGACTGACCAGTGGTGTCTCCTTTCCAGCTCAGCTGCCTCTCCCAGGCCGCAGGCTGCCCACCCGCCTGCATCCTGTGTGTGCCCCCCACGCACCCTACCGGTGCCCAAGTGCATGCCAGCCCTACCTGCCGTGTGCCACGTGGTCCCTGATGTCAGTCTATCGCGCTCCAGGAGCACGGCCCCGGTCACACCCAGCTTGGCCAGGTGGTACAGGGTCTGGCAGCCCAAGCTGCCCCCGCCAATGACCACCACGCTAGCTGTGCTGGGCAGGGGCTGGCTGGGTCCTCGGGTTTCTGCGGAGGGGCCCGAGGCCTCCTCCTTCAGGGTGCGCTGGTAGGGCACATTCTTCCCAGCCGTGGAACTCGCAGCGCTGGCCAGAGCCTGCAGCCCCAGGTGCCGGACCGGTCTCCATCGAGGGTAGGCGGCAGTCAGGTGCAGGGCTCGGCTCAGCGAGGCCATGGGGCTCCGGGCTTCAGGGAAAGTCGGGCTGGGCGGGAGCTGAGGGCACACAGCGGGGGCCGTGCTGTGAGCCAGGCCCTGCCGCCCCCTGCCCGTCTCTGCCCAGGGCGCCTCCTGCTGCCTCTTGGCTGTGAGCCCCTCCCTTCACTCATTCGGGGCACTGCAGGGTCCGGCTAGGCCAGGGTCACGGTCCCAGGGGGTGGCAGGGAAAAGGGGCTGGAGACACTGACAGAGCCCCACAGTGGGAGCCGGGAAACTCCAAGGCCATCCAGAGAGGGAGGACATCGAAGACAGAGAGGGTCCAAGACTGAGGACACCCAGTCAGGAGGACCTCACGGGTGGGCAGGACGCCACAGCGGCCTTTTCCACCCCCGCAGGAGCTCGCCTAGGAGTCTCCAGTACCTCCTGAACCCACAGCCACCTTGGGCTTAGAGGAAGCAGGGCCTCGTGTACCCCGGCACAAGGAGGTCACCCCCACTGCTCTGGTCAGGGAGCAGTGACCCTAGGGTGGGAGCCAAGCTCGCCCCCGGCCATCTTACCATGGGACCCAGCTGCCCCCTGGGGCTGGCTCAGGACCTCAGCAGACCAGGTCTCTACCCGGGTGACACACAGCCCCCTTCTGTCCCATCCCGCCAAGCCCAACCTTAGCCCTGTGTCTCCTGTCTCCTCCCTGCCCACTGGGTCCTTTCCCAGTGTCATGCCTGGGCAATGAGAGCCCTCACTGACACACACAGCCACTGTCACTCGGCTAAGACAGTCCTCGTTTAATGACCTTCCTGGACAGCCACCGTCCAGGCGCGACCAGGCGCCTCCCAGCCGTCTTTTTTGTACATTCTGCAGGTCTTGTTTATAGATTGTTTTTTGTTGTTTACGGGTTCTCGGTGTCTTCTTTTTGTACAGCACACCTTGTTGATGGAGCACTGTCCTTTCTGCCCATTGTACTGGACAGTACCAGTCACGGCCCCTAAGGGTCATGCCAACAAAAGCAAAGCCAGCAAACCGGTTTCCTCTGTCGCCTCTCTGCTCCGAATATTGCCACGTGCACACACCGCCAACCCCTCAGCTAGCCACCCTCACTGAAGGACCTGCTGGCAGGGACCGTAACTTGGTCATTAAGCGAGGAATGTCTGCAGTTACTAAGTCTCTTCTCCTGTCACTCTCCTGCACATGCCACTGTCCTCCATGTCAGAGGGGAAACTGAGGCACAGAGAGGTTCCCAAAGGTGATGGGGGTCACAGGGCCACAAAGCCCACGTGCTTTCCGGTCCAGGGTGGACCTAGCGGGGCTGTGAGTGAGGACCCCGCCTGCCCCTTGCCCAGTCCCAGGGTAGCGGGTGCAGCAGGGAGCTAGGGACTGTGCCCCGAGCCTCGGGGCAGGAAGAGCTGCCGGTAGGAGCCCTGTGGCAGCTCTGTCACCTTTTGCCTCTGGTGGTGACACCTGCCCTTCTGCTGCCCGCTGCAGGACCCAGCACGGGACGCCCTCTCTCTGTCCCTACCTTGGGTCCTCGAGGTGCTCAGCTGTCCAGGAGCCCCACGAGTGGTGTCCTAGGGTGGCATTGGCCCAAGGGCCCAGAGGGGACTCTGGGGCCAGGCACAGGGCCCCTCCCCTCACTGTGCCCTGCGCAATGCTGCTGGCCTTCATGCCCGCCCAGCCAGTCCACTGTCCCCACCGCCTCCGCCCCCAGCAGCTGCTTCAACATTAACCCGATTCACCCGATTTGGCCTGCAGCTGCTGTAACAGGGCCAGCGCTGGGCCGGGGGGGATCTGCTGGGGGCTGGGGTAGCACCTCAGCCTGGCCGGGGGCCCCGGCACAGGGAAGTGAGGGGGCCAGCGTGGAGAGGACCTGGCCAGCTGTCTCCTGGGGAAGCCCAGGCCACCCACCAGCCCCAAGTGCCTACAGCCAGCCCAGCCCCCTCCCCTGCTCCCAGGGAGCCCGGGTCCCGCCCTCCTGGGGGGCCAACCTCCTCCTCAGTGCCTGGATGACGGGGACACTGTCACTGCCTTCCTTTCCAAGCTATGGTCTAACCCGGAACAGGCCCACGCTTCCCTCCCAGCCTGCTCACTGTCCCAGCCCCAACTGTGGGCGGGACACAGCCCTGCAGGGTGCTGGGCCAGCCCAGTGGGGCAGCAGCCAAGTGGACAGTGCGGCTGGGGCCTGGAGCCTGAAGCCGTCTCTGTCTCTGTAGTGACCTGGCAGGCCTCCTCCTCTCTGACGCTCATGTGCTGTCCCTTACATGGTGGGGGGTCTCAAGGCTCCTATGGTGACCCCAGGGCCCCTGCCTGCCCCAGGAGCCGAGCCCAGGGTGCGGGCAGGGCCTACTGGGGAAGCAGCAGCAACAGTGCCTGCCCATCCCGGGGCTGCCGGTGGCTCATCCTGACACGTACAGAGCCTGGTCCTCTTGCCTGTCCGGGACAGCCCTGCTTGCCCCCCAAATCCTGCCCTGCAGAGCTCCCAACACACCCTTCTGGAGAGACCAGCCCTGCCACTGCACAGAGCCCAGGCCCCAGGCCGGATTCCTCCTTCCGTGACCGCCAGGCACACTGGTGCCCAGGGAGAGACCCAGCTGGCCTCAGGCCACACAGCGAGCTGGGCGGGGCCCAACTGATGATCCCACCCTGGCTGGTATGGGCATTTGCCCATCGCAGGCAGAAGTCGGTGCCCAAGGAAGTCAGGAAGAACAAGAACCTCTGATGCCTGCCACCAGCCACGCAGGCCGAGAAGCAGTACCGCAGCTGTCAGCAACCAGGTAACTGCGTTCTGGTTTGCACAGACTGCCCATCGTCTGACTGTCCATCGGTCAGCCTGTCCATCTTGTACACTGACTGCATTTGCTGGGCACAAAGCCCTCACTGGGAGGCCCAGAGATGCCCCCACCCCAGTGCTGCCTTTGAGGGGCCTGGGGTCCAGGAAGCAGACAGATCCCGGGCAGGTGAGACCCGGCTTGGCCACCTGAGAAGAGGCTGGGCTCCGAGCAGGGCAGCCAGACTCTCCAGTCTGAATTTTCAGATGCAGTGCTGTCCACGCCAAGGGGCAATGCTGTCACCTGGACTTTGGGCAAGGGGAGGAGGCTGGAGGCCAGCGTGGGATTGGTCATTGATTCGGGCCACGTGGCACTCTGCTCAGGAAGGGACAGGAGGACGGGCTGCCTCACAGGTGTGGGGGACACAGGCTTGGCCCAAGATGCCAGCCAAGTCCTACTGCCACCCTGCACCACCTCTCCTGCCAAGACTCAGTTTCCCCATCTGAGAAGTCAGCCTGCCCCCTGCCATGCCAGTTTCATAGAGGTTTTGTGGTTTTCCCTGAGGATTACTGCTCTCTCCCTCTTGGATTTTTGTGGAGGCCATGAGTGTCATGGTTGATTTATTCTTGAGGGTGACAGGTGCCCCAGACCCCAAATCCAAGGCAGGAGCATGCTGGACTCAGCCCTCGGCCCTACGGTTGCTCCCCCAGCCCAGTGGGGCTCCCCACAGTGCCCAGCTGCTGGCCATCCTTTGGGGTGCAGGGCTGACCCCGTGCTGTCCTCTGCTGGGCAGAAATCCAGAGTGGTGTGGGATGGGTGGAGGGTCCTCTCCTGAGCCCCACATGTAGCCCTGTGACAGAGGACACAAGCAGCGCCAGTGACAGCCCAGCCTGGTGTTCATCCTGCCCGGAGCAGCACTGCTGTGGGGCAGGCAGTGTCCTCGAGGGCAGGACACCAGAGCGTGTCCCAGGCAGTCACAGCACAGGCAGACCAACAGCCAGGCTGCCCTGAGGTTGGGTTTCCACTGCCAGGGTTTTATTTTCCCAACAAGAACCTTAAACACACACACAGAGAACCCCAAACACCTCCCTCCTCCCCAGCACCCCGTGAAAGCTGGGGTGAGTCCAGACCACTCCCCAGAGAGCACCCAGACTCTCTGTCCTGGGCCCCCGAGGCCTCTACTGCCTGGGCATGCGGGTGGGAGAGGCTGGGACAGGGCCAGACACAGTGGCTCCTTGCTGGACACTACATCCCCCAGAACTTGTCTCCCCCGTGACTGGTGTGTGGAAGGGAGCTCCCCAGCTGAGCTGGCACCCCGTGAGAAGCTGGCGCACAGAGGCTGCCGTGGGCCCTCTCTTTACCTGCACAGTTTTCCAGCTGCCCACAGTCCCCAGCCCCAACCTGTGCCTGGTCTCTCTGCATGTCCCACTGGCCTCTGGGGCCTCTGCCTTCCCAACTGCTGACCAGACCCCTGGATGTCATCTCAGCCCAGCCTCCAGGGCACCCCCCCCCCCATGCGGGGCAGGCAGGAAACGGAGCATTTGGGTTCCAGGGATGCAATGCCCTCCGGTGCTCAGGTGGGGGCAGTAGCACCCAGGGATCTGGTCACTTCTTTAGCTTGTCCGGCAGGAAGCTGAGCCACCACAGAAAACACCGCCCCTGGTGGCCATGGCTGAGTCCTGCATGCAGGCTGATCTCTCACTGGCCTGGAAAGACAGAGAAGGCGGCAGCTCCGAGGCAGAGTGCGGGGACCCTGCTCCAGGGAGCGGAGTGCATGTCCCCTAGCTGCTTGTTATATTCCAGAAGAGGACAGTGCATGCCTCCCGGAGGCTGGGAATTCACCCATGGCACCCCTAAGTCCACCCGGCTTTGCCCTGTGTATCATTTGTTTGTTTGGTTGGTTTTCTGAGATAGGGTCGCACTGTGTAGTCCAGGCTGGCTTTGAACTCACTACGTAGCCAAGACTGGCCCAAAGCCTGTGGCAATCCTCATGCCTCAGCCTCCCGAGTGCGCAGATGACACGTGTGCACCGCCACTCCCAGCTGGCTGTGGGCATCTGGAGGCTGGCTGCTGAGGTCCAGGAGGGCACCCAAGGTTTGAGCGTCCCCGGCCATCATTAAATAATGAGCCTCTCACACCCCGGGCGCCGCGGTCTGGTTTGGTGCATCAGCTGATGGTCACAGTAAAAATCTCCCCTGCAGCTGAGCCAACGGGCAGCAGGACTGATGTCCCCAGCTGTGGCACTGACACCATCGGCTCTGCGAGTCAGCCAAGCAGGTTCCCGGGATCGTGGCAATCACACGGCAGTCACCTCCTTTGACCCCAGCCGGCATCTCTCGTTCCGTCCTCGGTTCCCAGTATTTCTGAAGCACAGTGTCTCTGCCGTGCCCCACAGATGTGTGTTCAAGAAGGTGACACACAGCTGTGGCCTCTCCCTGCTTGAATGTGGACTCATCTCACCTCCAGCTCACGGGGTGAACTCAGGAAGTCACCCAGGAGGCCGAGCAGTCACGCGAGAAGGCCCTGGGCCCTGGCCTCCCAGAAGACAGGTCTAGCCCTGTCACGCCGAGAACACTGAGGGTACCATTACAGTTCTGCTGGGCAGCGGTTCCCCAAGAGCCCCATGAGCTCAGACGGGGCTTTGGGAGGACGGGCGGGCTCCTAGCTGACCCGCTGTGCGGAGGGGGGCCTGGGTGGAGGCAGGCACTGGGGCCTTGGCCTAGAAGGTTCCATCCTGCGTCGGCGCTGCGCTCCTGTCCCTCCTTCCCGTCCACCATTCTGTGAGCAGCTCCCCTCCACTCCCACTCTTCCACCACGACTTCCGGCCTTGCAGCCAGCTGACCTCGCCTTTAAGTTGCAGGTGTTGGGTATTTTGACCCACGGGCAGGAAGGTGACTGAGACAGGTGGGAGGTGGGCAGAGCGTGGCTGTAACCAGCCCTAACAGAGCTGCGTTCCTGTGCACAGATACAGCTTTCATCCTCTAGGGACGAGCACAGACTCGGGAGCCAGTTACTGAGACAAACGCACATGCTGGTATCGAGCCGTGACCAGAGGCAGTCGGGGCTCCCGCTGGCGAGCTGCCTGGCCTGGGTGGGGAGCAGCCCTGGTGAGCCAGCCCTGCAGGGGCCGGCATCAAAGCCCTGTCATTTGGGCGCATTTAACACCTTTGTCACTGTCCACTTGGAAAAATTACCTTTTTAAGTGGGTAATTTGAAACTGCTTAAGGCAGACTACATTTGTTCAAGGACTGAATATTTCGTTCCAACCTGGAAGGATGACAGGGTCAGATAGCAAAGTGCACCCTGGGCCTGTTCCTTACCCAGCACGAGCTGTCATGGTCACCAATACCCTGCTCACATTGGCTGTGGCTGCACTGTCTTCTACAAGTTTCCATGGGAAGGATTTGTGTCAGTTAAAAGTTTAAAGTAACTTTGAAATGTTTTATCATCTCGTTTATAATTTTTGGGTTACTACTGGAAATGTGTCTTATTTTGCAAACACAGACTTCTCTGTGTAATTTTTATTACTGTTCTTTCACTTCGTGGTGGTGAAAGAAGCTGGATTCTATGATTTGAATAGCTGTAAACTCACCAAGCCCTGCCCTGCGGTCCACATCTCCAAGAAGACGTGTTTGGCAAGGACAGAGTCTGGGGACCAGCTCTTCACTGTGCTGCTCTAACCTGATAGCCTCGCTAATTGTTTTCTTCTTTTTTTTGCAGTGCTGGGGATTGAATCCAGAGCCTTCGTGCTGAGCTACCTCCCCAGCCCTTTTTAATCTTTTACATTTTGAGGCAGGGCTTCACTAAGTTGTGCAGGCTTGTACTCGGGATCCTCCTGCCTCAGCCTCACAAAGTAATGGAATTACAGGCGTACACCCCCACATCCCGCTTCCTCATTGCTCTTTTTCATTTATTTTTTATTTTTTGCAGCTGTATTGAGGTACACCTGACAGACAAAAATTGTATTTAGAGCACATATGATGCTTTACCGCACGGACACACATTGTGAGACACTCAGGCACAGCCACGCCGATTACCAACGCCAGCTCAGAGTTTGCCTTGGGGAATCCCAAGCGCACACTGCCTCCCTACGCACTCTGGTCCCCTGCTGGACACGCACGCTCCAGGACGCACCCCTAGAAATCTGCACCCACTGACCAGCATCTCCCTTCTCCCTTCCTCCTCCAAGCCCAGGCCACCCTCTGCTCCCCACAGCTCGGCACTGAGTCCACGCAGACGCGAGACCACGCAGGGCCTGGCATTCTGTGTCGGGTCTCAGCACCCGATGGTCCCCAGGCTCCTCCTGTGTTGCTGCACCTGCGAGGACGTCCTGCTTCCCACAGGCTGCCCAGTATCCGGACACATCAGCCTCTTCATTCGTCCACCCGCTGGCTGCTCCACACCCTCGCTGCCACAAAAAATCTTGCAAAGAACCTGGGAAGGCAGATGTCTCTGACACACCAATTCCCTTTCCCTAGATCTATGTATTCGGCCCTGGGATTTTTCTGGGTCCAAATGCTGTATCTTTATCCTAGTTGGGGGTACTCTAGGTGTCATGGACCTAGATATTCATTCCTTCTCTTTTTGGGGTCTGTACCTAGACCCCCAATCCTCCAAATGGGTGCACAGCGAGGGCGCAAAGCAGTGACGTGGCATGGTCTTGAGGGCTGCCGGAGTGAGGTCCTCGGCAGAGCTCGGAACTGCTAGCCGGCCGGCCACTGACGCCGGGCAGCCTGTAGTTAATCAGAACAAGCAAGGAGTTGAATGGACAATGGAGGAAACCTGAGCAGGATCTTGGGAGGGGTTCAAGGGCCCCTCAGAGCAACAGAGGGTGATAATCAAGGGAAACGATCCAGAAAGCCGCCAGGTGTCCTGAGCTGTGGCCTATCTTGCCCCTGGGCATCTCCTCATTCTCAGTTCAGCCACGCCCTGGCCACGCCACAGCCCTGCACGTGTACTCTCCAAAACTCTCCAACGTTCTCTGAATTTGAGAATTTTATCCTATTTCTTTAAATAAGCTTTCTGTTGGTTGTAGTGACACATGACTGTCATCCTAGCACTCAGGAGGCTGAGGCAGGAGGCTTGCTGTGAGTTCAAGGCCGGCCTCGGCTACATAGTGAGTCCAAGGTGAGCTTGAACTACAGGGTGAGAGCCTGTCTCAAAAACAAACAACAATCAATTTTCTGTGCCTCCCTTTTTCTCTTCCATGATGTGTATATTGGTCTGCCCAATGGTGTCCTGTACGTCAAAAACCGTCTGGTTCTTTTTAGTGGCTGTCATCTCTGGCCTCCTCCTTTACCAGGGCTGTTTCCCGGTTTTATTTGCTGGTCTAGCTGGGCTCTCTCAAAGCTTCTGTGAGATGATCATTGTGAATTATCAGGCGGTGCAGAAAATCCCCGCTGCATGAGGCTGCTGACGCACGATATTGTCCTTTTGATGGTGTCCTGCGTCCCTTCCTGTGAGGTTTTCTACCCCAGAGGCCCCCAGAGCCTCAGCACCCACAGGCTGGGCTGTGGGGGGGGAGTGGGTCATGGGGCGTGATACCCACGGGTGGGCGAGTACACTAGTGAGCCATTGCTTCATGAGCTGGTGGCAGGGGCTGGGTCCCTGTGCTCAAGGTGTCCAGGGCAGCGGGACCCCCACAGCCCCCGGGGTGCTGGGGCTGAGGAGCTCACCGCCTGTATCTCACGTTTGCACTGTAAGGTCCAGTCACGTGATGGGGCTGACAGTGCCCCCCTGGAATGCACCGTGTCCACTGTGTCCAGCAACAGCTTGGCCTCCACACTCACCTTGCCAGTGTCCTTCATCGGTGCTGCTCTCTTGAGCAGGGTGACACAGGGGTGTCCACCCTGACCGCAAGCACCTAGCGGCCCCCTGGGCTTCGCAGCCAGAGTCAGTCCCTCTGGCCGAGCGGCTGGGTTCCCCTGAAGCCATGCCTCTCCGCCCGCCGTGCTGCCCACCCTGTTTACACTCTCGTCCTTCGCGTGCAGTTCCCCAGGACTGGCACTGCAGCCTGGCGTTTCTGCCACCTGCGTACTCGGCGTCTCGTTTCCTTGTGTGATTTGCGCTCTCTGACAGTGCGTGCGTGTTTCCTGACGCCTTCCCTCTGGGAATTATCCGAGGCTGAAGTCAGAAGTGAATCCTTCCAGAGACCACTTTCATGTCCTTTCCTCTGGGACCAAGGATTCCAACAGCCCAGACCCTTTCCTCGGGCTCGGCACCAGGCTTTCTGGACCACAGGAAGTGCAAATCCTGGCTGCCACTGCCTTAAGTACCAAGTTAGAGTCGCACCCTGTGTCGCTGCCCTAAGAGCTGCGGTGACAATGTGCCACAAACTGGGTGGCTCAGCTAACTTCTCCCGAGGTCTGGGAGGCCGGAAGCTCAAGCTCGGGTCTTTGCACAGCTGGTTCCTCCTGGGCGCGGTGGGCAGCATCTGCTCCAGGCCTGTTGCCCAGGACTAGGGTGCTGGTGACCTCCGGTGTCCTGGGTCGGTGATC
>PVJX010018520.1:0-36376 GCA_004027295.1 Dolichotis patagonum
ACATGCTGTGACATATCACTCCTCTGCTAACAACCTTGCTGAGGCTCCCCATTTCTCTCAGAGGAAAAGCCAAAGCACTCATACTATCCCCAGGACTGTCACGATTGGGCCTTTTGGTGCTTCTCCAAGCTGGTCTCCTTCTCATGCTATTCCAGCCATGCTTGCCCTCTTACTGTTCTTTGACTATGGCAGCCCTTAGGGGTTGTGTAGTAGACTACACAACCCCTAAGGTGGCAGCACGTGTGTTAAGCAGAGCAAAGAGGAAATGGAGAGGAAAGCAGTGCAATGGCTCCATCTCTGAAGTTGTTGAGCCGTGTAACCTAATGCACACTCTGGGCTTTGACATTATTATCCATGAGATGAACCTATCATTTAGAGCGTCTGTGAGGTTCCCCCACAGCTTTGTGATGCTGCTGATCAATATTTGTAACAAGGTCCTGATCCATGTGGGCTGTATCTCACAGGAGGAGAGGCTCTGAGAGAATTGTTGGTACCTCTTGCCTGCACTATATGATTCACAGCTGGTCTCTAAATCTGAATCAATGGTATTAAAAATATACTTTTGCTGATTTTTTCAGATTTCTAGTAAAAGCTTCCTTTGGAGTCCACATATTTTCCCCCTATTCCGTGAAATACAACATGATTCCAAAGCGTTCACAGTGCTGCCTTAGCTCCAGTTTTATCTTCTTTATTACAGAGACTGGGAATAGGTTAAATTCTGACCCCTGTGACTGGTTCTGGGAGCCAGCAGTGACACTGTGGTATCACATGTGGTGTGGATTTCCACCTCCATTTCTACTTACTAATAGAGAATTAATTCAAGTTAAACACAAAATAATACAGAACAACCATCATCTTGGTGAGCAGTATAAAACACACCTCATTCCTACTCCAGATGGTTGTCAATAAAAAGTGACATTTAATACTGCTGACTAAATTCAAGTCTGTGCAATGCTTTCTCCCATAAATTCATTTTGCAAGTCTGTTTTGTTCTAATGTCTATAAGGACATTAATTTCACATGAACTAGAGTATCTACAGTGGTCATACATTTTCGTAAAAGCTTTTCCAAGAGAGACCTAACAGCTTCTACTGAAACAAATGAAAACCTTTCTGACTCAGGGGAACTGAAATAAATGTACCTATTTTCTCCAAGACAAGACAGCTTTGCACTTGTAACCTGTCTTCCCTGGCTTTTCAGTGCTGGCCTCAAGGTGAAATCTTCATGAACAGATGGGGCTTCTCATGATTCCTTGGGAGGAAGATAGAAATACCTCTGAGATAACACTAATAAATGTGCCATTTCAAAGTGCCCTCTTCCCCGCTCAAGATGTGTGAGGCTCAAATCTTGAGATGTCAGATGGAATGGAAACTTTTCTTGAGTGAAGACATCTTTAACTTTCTCCTACAAGAAAGAGGTTCAGGGACTTGTGGGGAAGGTCAGGGAGGAGAGAAGTGCACAGGGAGTTTGCATGCATATACTCACACAAGCAGAGTTCTTTGGTGCTATGGTAGTTGTGTGACCTCAGGTAAATTGTATAACTTCTCTGATACTCCATTTCTCTAGTTCAAGATGAGAATGTTCATAGTGTCTGATGGATAAGGTACATAATGCTGGCACATGACTAGCATTTAAGCATTGTCTTGTTTTAGCTATCATTTTTCTCCCACCTGCCTATACCCTACTAACCCTTGTCTCTGCTGTAACAGTGGGGAGATATATGGAAGCTCTTAAACACTATTACTCCTCCTGCAGCTGAAGTGTTTCCTGGAGTGGGACCCAGTGACCACCTCCCCTGGTGCCAAGTCTGCTGCAGGCCCCTGTTTCTCAGCCCCAGCTACAATTTGGAGTTGGTTCAAGGATGCTGTGTAGCCTCTGTAGAGAGATTGGACTTTGCTTTGTCCTGCCGTTGCACCTGTCCACTGACTGGTTCAGCAAAGGCAGGACATAGGCGAGGACAGGGCTTCCAGTGGGCACTCTGTGGGCAGGTCTGGTCATGCTGTGAAGTGCTCTCCCTGTGTGTGTTGAACTGGGATTTTTTCTTCTCTCTGTTGCACATATACTGTCCTCCTCACCAGCTGTTTGGACCACCTGTTTGTGGGTGTTTGCACCTGCAATGCTCAGCTCCTTGACTTAAATCCCCTCAAGAGTCCTCTAACATTTTGAGTGTCCTATGGGCTACAGGCTCTGTGAAGACTATTCTGAAGGTCACTATGGCTATCAGCCTGGCACAGCTCTCTGTACAACTCAAAGACCAGTAATGCTGAAAGTTCTTCCTCTTGATCCCTCAAAGCAGGAGTAGTTGTTGTAATTCAAGACTCTTTCTCTAGGAAATGTAGCATGTCTTGCAGATTTGCTATTTTGGCTGGATGGGGTGGATGAGGAAGGAACAGACAGCTCTCCAGCACAGGGGTGGATAGGGACTCTGTGTAGCTTCCTGGCTATCTTCAGTGGTCTCCTTGTCCATTTATGACTCTTCCCATACAGTTCTGGCCTGAGCCCTTCTCAGTGAAGACTCTAATAAGTGACAAGGCCTTTACCAGTGCACTTGTCCTAGGAACCTTCAGGGTCTGCATCAGCTGGTGACGTATGTGTGCTGGCTGTAGGGACAGGCAGCAATATGCTTGCATGACAGCTGTACACAGGACACCCTCATCCTCCATTATGTAGTCTGATATTCAGCTAACCTGGTCAGACACTGCAGGGCCCATGCCCACAGTCGTGTAATAATGGTCTAGCTGCCTCAGAAGGCAGGGAGACAGCAGCCCATCTGGGGAAACCAGGCTCACAGAAGAGACAGTTTATTTGCAGATAAGTGGATGAGACCTGCTTTGGGGACAGAAAACATGAGAGATTAAAAGGTTTTTATGTTGATTTTCTGAAAATACTTATTTTAGAGAAGGTGAGAGATGTCAAATGCTCCCAGAGTTAGCAAGCTTGATGGTTTCTTTAGTCTCTGTTAAAAACTAATTTGATAATAAAGATCTAAATTGTATCACTGTTTTATATGCAAATTGGAAAGGTTACCTTTTAATCACTATCCAGTCTTTTCCTCTGCTGTTGTGGGGTCTTCTCTTTACAGTGTACATGGTGTGGTCACCATCCCAGGCTGGACCTGATCTTGGGATTCACCTCTTCACATGGTTGGAGACTTTGGTAATAGTGCAATTTGCAGCATTCTGCAGGGAAAAACTATTATTCATGATGGAGTCAAAGTCATAGGTCTTTTTTTTGATACTTCAGGAGGCAGTATACTAATAGTGAATGATTGGTTTCATGCATATATACTTAACTCTAGACTTATTAAAATGTATGCATTAAAATACCTACAGCTCTTTGTATGCCAATCAAACCACAATAAAATGGTTAAAAATAATGAAGAGGCAAAATAGCCCAGCAGTGAACAGTAAGGGCTCTGGATATCCCTGGGAAATGTGTTAGAATTAAGTGAGGGCATGCTCACAAAAACTGGCTACATACTGTGCCTAGTCCTCAGAATTAGTTATCATTCATGGTTACATTTTAGGCATTCCTTGATGTCCCCACTTGCTGCATATTTCAAACCTTTTCTAGCATTGCTTTTACCACGCTTTTTGGGCTATTATGACTCAGAAAAATAGAACCTTCAGGAAGAATAAAGACTGACTAAAATGTAAATGTCAAGTGAATATCTCCAAGGTGGTTTGCATTATTTCTGCCTTTCATTGTGCACATTTTCAGATAGTGTCATTGCTTTGCAGCTGGTTCACCTTCATCTCACTCTTTTGGCTAAAATCTCTGGCCCTTTCTGTTTTCCCAGGCTGCCTGCATTGTGGGGATTTTGGAAAATCCAATAGCTTAATGCATATTACACCTATTGGGTTGGTTTCTCTACCCTGTCAACAGCTGCAGGTGATCACATATTGGTCCACTTGGGGTCCTTCAGAAAGTAATTTGCATAGTGTTCGATCATTTTGAGGGATAAACAAGTGCTACAGTATTAGATTTTATTAATCAGTTAACTAGGAAGAAATTATGGAAATATTATCTATAAAATTGCCATAAAAAACCTGGTTAATCTGCCAGATTTTCAAATTAGAGAATCAATTAGATTTGTTGAATATTTGTTTAGCTGTGGTCTCTGGGTGACTCCTGCTTTATTTACTTTCATAATTTCCCCAAAGATTTGTTTTTGTCTTCCTGAGAGAAGAATGTGTTCTGCATATCCTATCAGTAGCTGCTTGAAGGGATTGGGGCAGGGAGATAAATTAAGTAAATCTTTCAGATTTGTTACTGTATTTTTGTGAGCTATATAAGTTAATGATCCAAGGCCAGATACATTGCTTAATGTCAGATACAATCACATTAAATTCTGCTTTTCCTAGGGGACATGGGCTGGATTGCAGTTTGGGTTTCTCTGGCCTATCTCCTGGGCTGATGGGAACCTGCCTCAACTGCTTTATCTTGGACCAAACAGTCTCCAGGTACCAATTATTTTAAAGGCATGAATTATTGTCAGTGCCACCTTGTTGCAACCCATCACCTAACGAGGCTGCCTCACTGAGGTTGCACATGCCCAGAAATGGCAGGCAGGCTGGCAAGCCAGGCTCCCTGAAAGTCTTTTCAGCTAGCAGAATGGATTTACTCATTGGCAATATGTGCAGCCACCTGCATAGTGTGAGCTGGTTCTGAGAAGGTTTGGAGCAGGCTCTCTAAACTATACAAGACGGATTCTGCCATCACCATTCTAGGAGTTTGTCTTTCTCCTTTTAAATTCTGATGATGATTCTCTTTGCTTTGGGAAATTCTCATCAAACAGGCACTTGATACATATTTACTAAGCATGTAGAATGTAGTACTATCCTCTGTGGGCATGAGGGTAGGTGCACTGAAGAAGGGTTCCTGGAGAAGATGATGTCTGAGTGAGCCTTGAGGGATGTGTAGGAGAGCTAGGTGAAAGAATTCACAGAAGTGAACTTAATTGGACCCATCACATCTTTGAGTGCTAGCTGTTAATGATATTCTCACTTTATGAAGGCGAAACAATATAAAAGAAGGTAAGCAACTTATCCAAGGTTGAATAGTAGAAGTGATCTCAGGAAGTCTTTCTTCAGAGCCTATATGGTCAACTAGTCAAACTTAGAAGTAGATGGATGGAAAGAATATACAATTTGACCCAGTGTCGGCAGGAGAAAAGGGAAGATATTTGTAAAATGTGAGAGGACAGAGAATAAATCTGACTTCCCTTAGAGCTGACTGGGAAAGGAGAGAAGCTAAGAATAGATATGTAAGTACAGCCCTGTGTTAGGATTTTACTAGAAAAAACAGATATAATATGAGATATATAAATGTATAAGAAATTAAATGATTGGCTTACGATGGTCAGCCAAAGAGTTGGATGCAGAGGAGCATGCAGAGGGTGTCTGCATGTCAGAGGCCAAAGGATTCAATCCCAGGTCTAGAGTTCACCCCAGTGTTCCGTGCAAGTCTGCACCAGTAGATGGATGGCTCTATGCCAGAAAGCTAAAGAGTGCATGCCAGAAAGCTGAGGAGTCTACACTGGAAACCAGGAGATGATGTCCAAGCTAAAGGCAAAGACTGGAGCTCTTCCAAAGGATAGAAATCATTTGTCCTTCCCCTTTCCCTTTTATACTATCCAGGTGATGAGCCACCCTAGGGTGTAAAATTGCTAAGCAAATTTAGTTAAGCTGCTAAATGTCTCAAGTTGACACAGTCAACCACTACAAGCCTATGAACAGCTCAGATGTGAATCTCCAGGAGATGGCAGCAAGCAGTTCATAACCCCCTGGCATTAGCACATGTGTCATGTGGTGGTGTCACAACACAGAGGGGGTGGGCTTGGCTTCTTTCAATTCTTGGACTGCTTCACCTCTCAGGTGTGCAGTTTCAAAACTTCATAGGAGTCAACTGGACCTCATTGGATGTGATGCCACTGCTGTCCTAGGTCTCAAGGCATCTATGTAGCTTCCTGTGCCCCATTTTCTGAAGTAACTCCTTGGGAGAGCTCTGGATCTTTGCCCTAGCACAATAAAAGAATTACAGAGCAGAGCTTTAAGTTTCTGAACCAAGAATCTAGAAATCTCAGTTCTGATTCTGCCTGTTTGTCTCTTACTGGGACAATTTGCTCAATGTCTCTGGACCCTGTTTTCTTCATTTGTCAAGTGAAACTAATACTTACCCTAAGTAGATATTGATGGATGTGAAAGCGTTTTGAAGAATTCACTCTATTTGTAGTGCAGGCTCCAGGCAAAGAAAATTCTTAATGTTACAATACATTCTCAGTCTGCTGATGGAAGGATGACAACTGGCCACTGAAAGATCCAGTTTTGGATGGATTTGTCCAGCCACATTTGAGAACCAGGTGATTCACTTAATATACACATGGTTAATAAGTGTGTTACATGTGTCTGTACTCCTTTGACTATAAAATGAAGAGACTGAGTTCTGCCTTGCAGGGTTGTTATGAAAATGAAATGAGATGATACATAAAAGCCTCCTAAAGCAGTGTGGGTGCCTAGAGACTGCTCGCTACTCTCCCACTTTACAACCTAGATGTTGTGTGTGGTTCAGATGGCAGCTGGAGATGCAGCAGTTGTGTGTCTCCCATTTCACGTCAAGCCTGTTGTCTTCTAGGCTTGTGAATACCACTGTTCTCATTCTAAAACATTATCAAGACATTTGAGTTTATTTTTTAAAATGCTTTTCATTACATAACTCCCCTTTACCACCAATTTAGTCTTAGGTAATACTGTCTGTGAAGCCGCAGGTTTGATGTACACTAACATATTATTTAAAAAAATCTTTAGTATATGTATCACACTTTGAGTAATACCATGCTAACTGAATGAATCCCTTTGAAATACTTTCATGCTTGGTGGAAGTATTTTCTGTGTTACTTTTCATTAAGAAATATACTCCAGGCATTTTGGTGGAGGAAGTCTGATGAACAGATTTCCCTGTTGTAGTGAGAAATCCTAAATCCAGTTTGGCATCTGGATCTTGATGTTTGAAAGCTTTGTATTATCAGTAATAGAGCCCAAAAGTGTCCACTGTAATAGTCCTTGACAAAACTGCAAAAATTAAGAAGTATCACTGGCTGTAGAGAAATGTGGCTTTTTAAGGGAGATATTCAGAGTTTCAAATGGATATCACTAACATGTAACTTTCCTATTAGTACTGGGGCAGTTGGGATCTTTTAGGAGAAAGCTACATGTGTGATATTATATTAACTATTTGCTGTCTAGACTTTTCTCTGGGAACATGTGGCATTTTAGTTACTTTTCTCCCTGCTCACACAAAATACCCAGCACCTAAAGTTAAAGGAGAAAAGATTTATTGTATCACAGTTTGTAGAGGTTTCAGTTCACAGTTGGCTGGCTCCAAGGCAGGGTGGCACACATGGAGGAGAAACAGTTCATGGCTGGCAGAAGGCAGTGAGCAGCAAAGTATCAAAGCAGTAAGGGACTATCAGCAAGCAAGAAATAACAGCAGCCCTATTTCTGTCTTTTATATTCTATCCAGCTTCCCTGGATAGGTAGATAGGTTGCATCCACACCAGAGTAGGACATTTAGATACAAGCCATAATATCCCACCCCTTGTCCCCAAAAGACTCATGTATATGCCTTTATAAAAGGTATTTAGTCCATCTCTAAGAGTTGCCAAAGTTCTAATGCAACAGGATTGTCTCGGGAAGAGGCAGGATGCTGAGGCTTTATCCAGGAAGTAGAATTTTATTTGTGCTGGCACAGGGCTTGGTGGGTTAATACCTGAAGAACTGAGCCCCAAATGTGGTGTGGTTTTGCTTTGTGTACAATCTTTGTGTCTTTGTCTTCCATAAATGGTAAAACACTAATATAGTACAGCTTGTTTGGATGCAATCTATGTTATAGGGCAGTGCTAGAAATACACGTTGGCACTAACTGAGCCATGTTGTCCTTCTTGATTTGGATTAGGCTCTCCCATCTATGGTATTCCTTTGAGAGAAGCTGTCCACACTCCTCTGGTGAAGGGACCTGCCACACTAACAGTTTCAGCATTGCTGAAAAGTCAAATGCAAAGTTTCCTCTGAGATTTAAGGCAAACTCTTAGCTGAGGGTCCTTAGAAATGAAATAAATGTGAAACATTTCCAACATACAATGGCATAAGGCAACATTAGCATTTCAAAAGGTACAAATAGAGCAATAGGAATGGAATTAAAACAAGTCCAAAGTACAACAGGGCAGCATTAAGTCACACAGTTCCATATATAACATCTGAGGCAGAGTGGGGCAAGATATGAACTCCAGAGGGCTTGAGCAAGTCTACCTCTTTGAACTACATGTGGTTGCAGCTCTCAGAGCTTCCGTTTCAGGCTGACTTTGCTTACTCCTTACAACTTTCCTCAAATAATCCACATTCCTGGCTTCTTCCAATCTTCTGGGGTTTCTACTGTGCCTTTGACTTCACACAGCTTCACAAACTACCCTCTTGGGCATGCTACCTGACTTCCTAGGCCTTCTTCTGAAATCTGGGTAGAAGCCTTCCTGATTTTACAACTCTTAAATTCTTCACGCTCCTAAAACAAGCACCATATGGAAGATGCCAAGGTCTGTCACTAGCTGGAGCAGTAACCAGACTTCCTTCTCTCTTCCATGTAGGCTATGAGCGCCTGGACCACTGAGCCCTCTGGAAACAATCCTAAATCTCTAGGTCACCACAATTCTGGAACATGGTGTTGAAGGTTTTCATGGTGCCCTTGAGACTGCAAAGGCTGGAGTCCTGCTGTTTCTTGTGATGTCCTCAGGGTATCTTTTCTATTCTCCTGTTCCTTCTCAGTTATCAAGATCTCCTCTACTGTATCTTTTCAGTTCACAATTTTACTGAAGCTTTCTTTCTTACCAAACTCACAACATTTTAAATCATTCTTCTGGGCTCTTTGCTCTTGATTTTCAACATAGGTCTGGATACAAGCCCCAAACAGTAGCTGTTCCACTGCCTCAACATTAGGCTGTCTTGAATTTCTTTCTGCAAGATTAATTAGACTGCCACCCTTAATGTCAGTCTCAGGAAAAGTCTCTGGATATGAGCAAAATGGAGACAAACTTTCTGCCAAGGCATAACACACATTGTCTGGAGCTCAACAGCCAATGCAGTCCATCTTCCCAGCGGAAACCTTCACCAACAGGATTTCTATCAACATTCTGGCCTTCCCAAGTCTGACCAGAATCTCTCATGAAGTACATTTTAAGGCATTCCATGGCTGCTTCTTTAGCCAGCACCTCCAAACCTTTCCAAAATCTTCACACAAGCCAGTTCCAAAGGCTCCTGAACTATGTAGTGAGATATAGTGACAGGAATGACCCCACTTAATTCTGTCTCAGTTACTTTTTCTCATTTCTGAAACAAAATACTTGTCGCCCAAAGTTCAAGCAGGAGATGTTTATTTCAGTTCACAATCTGTAGAGGTTTCAGTCTGTAGTTGGCTGGCTCCAAGGCCAGGTGGATCTGTGGCAAACAGGCATCACAGAGGAGAAGCAATTCATGGCAGACAGAAGGCAACAAAAGCAGCATGTGGAAAGAAACAGTAGTAGAACTTCTCAATATCTACACCCAGACTGCCAAACCAGTCAGTGGACTAATGTAGTAATCACATACCCTTAACCCCAGCATCATATACTTAATCCTAGTATCAAACACTCTAAAGTCAGCCACCTCTGATAAAGCCCCAGCTATGACTGCATGAGGCTTTGTGGGGGGCAACTAGACACAAGCCATAACAATTGCACATTCTGGGTACAATCTCACAAAGATCTCACAAAAATGGCAGTATTTTTGAGATTGGCCCCTGGGTTTACCTTCTCACTTCCCTAAAATATAGCTCTAAGGCCTTGCAGGAGTGACTTGAATGTCTTACAAGCTGCACTGCAGAAACATTATTTCTATACCATCAGTCACCACCTCTCCCCATAGTCCTGTGTTCTCCTTTGTTCCAGTGCACGCACAGTGTAGCAGTTTGGCACGTATATGGGTGATTGTTTTAGTTATTAAACATGGCCAGTTGAGAATGAGTCACCAGGGACGGAGTGTCAGATTTGGTGTTGACGAGATGTGGGAAAGATGCACATGCTTGAATAGCTCATCTTTTGCATGACTCTGCTTGGTGATGGAGACCAGCTCAACCCAGAGGGGAAAAAATGCATCCTTCTTGTCAAAACTGCATTTTTATTCTCTTCTGAAGAGAAATGTGCTTTTAATTCCAGAGATGGGGTGGGATGACTGGTATTTGTATGGCTGATATATCACTTTAAGGAACATTACTTTGGGATGCCTGACATTTGTATGGATTGCCAGTGAATTAAAGGAATGGATCCGGATCATGTTAGAAATATTTCACCATTACAAAATATTGTGGTCTGCAGAAAACAAAATCCAATAGAGCTATAAAGCTACGTGACCATCTTTCTAACTTACAGAAATGCACTGTGCTGGGGTCCTGTCATTGGCATAAGTGTGCTGCAGTGTAGGCAGTTTCCCAGGAAGAGGTCTGTGCTTGACTCTGGTTCTGCCCATTGACCACCATTCATGATTGGACAGAAGTTACTTCATTGTATTGGACCTCAGCTTTGCTGGGTTATTTACTGTACTGGAGTAACTGATTAAAAATTTTTCCCCCTCTATGGAAAACATGTACGTATCCAACAAGTATTTTTCACACAGTTCTAAGATTTGGTGGAGCCCCTGGGCCCATTCATTGCCCCTCAGATGAAAGGCTTTGTGACCTATAAGCTTTACTGTGCCTCTGGCTCTGGAAATCATCTCAATACCAGATTTAACTTGGTAACACTTATCTCTAATGAAGAGATAAGAACTGGCCCCAGAGTTGACCTCGTCCCTGTGAGCTCTGTCACCTAGCTCAGCTCAGTGAACATACATTGAATCACTGGGTCAGATGAGAATAGCAAAAGTGAATGTGGAATGTGCCCCGAATTGGCGGGTTTGTCCTGGGGAGGCTGTTCACGTGGCCACCAGTATCAAGGACTGGAGAAAGCTTTAAGTGGTGGGGAAGCAACACTGGACAGAGTTGAGATTTGGGGTGTGATTCTAATCTCGTGCTGAGATATGATTTGCTATGACCCATGTGGCTCCTGAGGTTCTTGGGGTTAAGGAACGCGAGAGGGTGAGAAAAATAAAGAAAAGACAAAGCTGGGATCAGGTGGAGTCCTTGTCCTTCTGATGGGAGGGAAAGTAATACTCAACATGTTTGTTTATATACTGGGAAAGATGATGTCAGTTTCACCCCCTTTGCCTAGCAACCCATTGCTTGGATTGTCTAGGGGCTTCCTTTTTTCCTGGGCTGCAGCAACTTCACGTGGCTAACCGAGGTGCTGTTTGTTTTCTGGTAGGATCACCTCTGGCTCATGGCCTAGGGCAATTTCCAGCTTCCAGGGACCCCAACAATAATTCTGCCATTGGAGCTCCTAGGCAATTCACTGTGCCTCACTTTCTTTAAGTGTACAATAAGGTCACTAATTCTAGCACTGTGTGGCTTTCCAGATTATCATAAGAAATGCTCATGTATGAATTTTTTTTAAAAAATTGCTCATTAACCACTATGTCACAGCTTAGTATATACAAAGGTTAAAAGACAAAATTCCTGTAATTAAAGAGTTTCTCAATCAAATAAAAGTGGGGCCGGGATGAGGTAACAGTTGATCCCAAGCAGCAAGTGGTGACAAGTTTAGCCAGAAGCACACTTGAGGCTGACCCACTGCGTGCACAGCCATGAACCTTGCGAGTCAGAGTGCCAGGCTGGTGCCATCCAGCTATTGTTTGCCACCTTCAACCGGGATAACACACACATCCCACAGTCAGAACTGACAGACTTTGGAAACTATGTCCAAATCCAAGCTTCAGCATGCTGGGGTCTGTCACGTGGAAGACGCCTGATGAGTGTTGTGAAGCAATGATTGACTATGGCAGTATTTCTGGGGCTCAGAAGAAGCAATTCATGCTTCATGGTGGAAATGGGAAAGGATATCAGCAAAGACTTTCAAGAAAAGGGACTTCATTATTCTTACTTCAAGACCACCATTGAAATACCTTCATTTATGGAATGCCTGTAGGTGATTATACATGACAGACTCACTGAATATCCGCTTGTAATTAATACAGTGAAACAATTCCATCTTTATCCAGAGGCTCACCTTCTTTCCTCTTTCCACAAGATGCCTTGCTGTAAATATGTGTGGGTCCACCGGATCCATTTTCAGGCGCGGTTTGCCGTGTTTTAAGTCCACATAGATGCTTTCATACTGAACATGCTACTCTACGTTTTCCTCAGCATTATAATTTTGAACTCTATGTATGACTATTTAATCTTAACCATTTAATGAATGATAAATTTTATTTCTACATTTTATTATTTGTAGACACCAAATTATTTCTGATTTTCCTATTAGCAGCAGTTCTAAATGAAGCCTTCTATAGGTGCTTCCTCCTGCACATGAGCAGGATTTTCTCTTGGCCAAGTACCCGGAGGTGCAGTTGTGTAGAGAGTGCTTTGTCAGCTTCGGTGATGGTAAATTGGTATCTCCGGCAAGTGTCGCAATCCACACTACCGTGAAGGAGAATTCTCTTTTCTCATATCCCTGAAACCAGAGGATCCTACAATTTAATTTTTATTCTTCTGGTGTTTGAGTTATGCTTTCTGTTTTACTTTGTACTTCTTTCATTATTTGTACAGTTAAATATGCTGTCATGTTGAGGAAACATTTGGATTTTTTCTACTAGTAACTTACATAAATTTTTGTCATGGATGGTAGCTTTCTTATTGATTTATTGGCATAATTAGTGTATTTTGTCTAGTTATCTATAGTAATGTGTACTGAGCATGTCTTTTCACTCTGACCACTTCCTTTTCACTCATTCAGCTTTTTGTGGTGTAACTTACATGCAGTATAATGTGCTCATTTAGATTGTGCAGCTCTTTGAGTTTTGACAATATATGACAGTGTAAACCATCACTAAAGTCTGGTTACAAAACATTTTTTTTAATGGCAAAATATTCCTGTGTGTTCTGTTGCGGTAACTGTTTTTTCCTTTTGAACTATCTTGGCACATTTATTGAAAATTGATCAACCATTTGATCAACCATTTGTGGCTCCATTTTAGAATTTTTATATTCATGTAGTGGTCTTGGTATATATTTATACACATACTGTGTTTTTTTGATTACTGTAAATTTTAAAAGTATTTCTCCAATTTTGTTTTTTTGTCTCAAAATTGAATTTTTCTATAAATATAAATCATCTTGTCGATTTGTCCAAAAATTGGCTAGAATGTTAAGATTATGTTGGATTTATAAATGTTTTTGAGAAGACTTGACATCTTAATGATATTGAATTTTATAATCCAAATCATGGTGTAGATCTTCATTTTGTTAATTATTTTAGTTTATCTCAGCAGTTTTGTATTTTTCAGTGTACAATTGTCCCTAAATACATTTTTAAAAATTCTTTAAAAAAAGTTTCACAGTCTACTAATGGAGACAAGATGTTTGCCAATAAAAACAAATAATATTGTAAAAAGAAATGAGAGTACATACTGAGAATTTGGAGAAGGAAGGCATTTCTTGATATTTAGCTGACTAAAGAAGCCTTGCTGAAGTGAGGGATCTTAATCTTGATGGCTTTACTGTAACTCATTATTTTATTATGTGATTTGTCCCTGTTATAGGAAAATAGAAAATGCTATTTACTGAAAACAATTCTAAAACACATATCATGAATTATTTAAGCATCTGGAAATAACTATTTTCTGATCATTTTGTATAGAAACTGTAGATCTTGGGATGCATCCATACATGTGAAAATTCATTCATTTATATTGTTTATTTGATGGTATTCGTTTAGAATATGTAATGTTTCTGGCCTTTAAGTAGTCACTTAAGTCCCTTGTAATAAAGGAAGCAGATATGGTTCT
Source organism: Dolichotis patagonum (assembly GCA_004027295.1). Taxonomy (NCBI): domain Eukaryota; kingdom Metazoa; phylum Chordata; class Mammalia; order Rodentia; family Caviidae; genus Dolichotis; species Dolichotis patagonum. Next base: position 13,962 of record PVJX010018520.1, read on the forward strand.
TCAAAGAAATTATCGTATAGGCTTGGAGAAAGCATTAGATGAACAGTTATTAATCTGTAATTGCAGCAGTATTATCTGCTGTTCATGCAAGCATACACATAGAGCTGAGGCCATATTTTGTGTCATTACTTTGCTGTCTGTGACTTTCTCTCTGTATTGTGAGTCATTTATTGTATATATCAACCACAGAACCTCACTGACATACCACAAGCATTTATGTCCGAGGCTAACTAGAGTTACGTGATCTGGCTGGTTTTGTGGCACATCTGAGGGTCCATTAGCCATCACGTGATGTAGGATGGCCTCTGCTGGGACAGCTCCATGTGGCTCATTTCCTGGCTGCTGGCTCCGGCATGTTCTCATGGCAATGGGTGAGGTACAAGAGCAGAATCGGAAACGCTCAGGTGCTTTTCAAGCCTTCGTGTTATGTCTGCTAACAAGTCATATAGCTAGCTAGGCCAGGGGCAGAATGGACCATCCACTGCAGGGTGGTGTGGTAAAGGAATATACAGAGGAGGATGAAGGATTGGGCCCTTTAATGAGGTTGATCTGTGTCTTACTTACTTTTCTCATCACAGTACCAGGCACACACACCTTAAGAGAGGGAAGGAAGGTTTATTTTGGCTCACATTTTGTAAAGGTTTCAGTCTGTAGTCAGCTGGCTTCAGGACAGGGTGATGTGGCAAAATGGCACAGCAGAGGAAAAATCTGCTCATGGCATGAAAGCTGAGCTATAGAGAGAGAATGAAGGGAAAAGTTGGAGCAGAAGATAAGCCCTTTCAGGCCCTGCTCCAGTGACCAGCCTCTTCTGACCAAGCACCAGCTCCTAACAGCTAGTCAGCTATAAACCCCTCTGACCCAGTTATTTTCAAAAAGCTCTACTTCTAAGCACATGAAGCTTCAGGGAGACATGCAGATTTAAACCATAACAATCAGTTTCAGTGTGCATTCTAATTTCCTTACTTGGTCACTGTCCAGGATTCCGTTATGTGCCTGGGGAGGGTGGTACTTTAAACACAGAGCATGTTTTCACAAAGTTATGAGGCAGTGCTGGACTTCTGAGTTGGGTCAACCCATCTGCCAGAAGCAACGCATGTAACGAAAAGCATTATATGCCAGGTGAGGTACTTTATCTTGCCAGTAATGAGGGATGATATAGTAAGACCAGGGCCTTGAAATGTAATTCTAAAAGTGATACATGGGATGCATTTAATTAGAGGCTGGGGAGAGGGGACAAGTCACCATGTATTGGAGTAACCCAAATATTGGCCTAGAAGTAAAAAGAAATAAGAGGAATGGGTCAGGACAAATGGATTGATTTTTATGACTTTTGTGCATTAAATTCCTACTGGATGCTAGGTAGTGTGCCAAACATTTTGTGCTAGCATTTATAATCCTCAGAACAATACTCATTCTGTTTTACTGACTGGTAAACTGGGGCATGATAATTAAGCAGCTTGTCCAAGGTCACATAGCAATCCAGTGACAGTCACTGTCTGGATTCTACATGCTTCCTTGTGTGTTTTTTTGTGGTTGTTGAGACAACCACAAAACACTCACAAATTAAGGGAGGAAAGATTTATTCATCTCACAGTTTGTAGAGGTTTCAGTCTATAGTCAACTGGGTCCAAGGCAAGATGGCATGGCAGACAAATATCAAAGAGGACAAACAGTTCATGGCAGGCAGAAGGTAACAAAACAAATAAGGGACAGTCACGGCTCTTTCCCTTATATTTTACCCAGGTTATTTAGGGTGGGAAGCACTCGCACCCATAATTTTAGTGCCCTTGATCCTAGCATTGCACCATGAGTAAGTCCCACTTTCACACACTCTAGATTTAGCCATCCCTAAAAAAGCCCACCTATGACCACATGAGGTTTTGCAGGGACATCTAGACACAAGCCATAACTCCAGTAGTCATTCCAGTAGGCACAAGATACCAATGCGGGAATATTCTGAGAATTGATCAGAGTTTATAGGAATAAAGTGAAAAAGAGGTAAGTTTAAAAAATGACTCAGCATCCTACTCTGAGTAGTACTTTTGACAGGATTAGCAACATTAGGTAGCAGTTGTTTTGAGTGTTGGGGTTTTAAAGATCTGAGCTGGGGTGGAAGTTGCACACTGGGCATTTGGATGCCCATGGACTGTGGATGGCAGCAGTGGGAAAGCCCTGGGCTGAGGGGGGGGTTCTTCCCCAGGGAAAGGAAACTATGAAGAGAAGAGAAGGCTGGTAATGTACCCAGGGACCAGTGAAAAGAAAGCAGAGCCAGGGTAGCAGTGACTTGAAAGGTAGGTAGAAAACATGCATGGAGTTGAAGTATTTTTCTAGGCTCAAGAAAAATTGTTTCAAGATGGAGGAATGGAACAGGGTCAAGAGAGGCAGAAGCCATGAGGAAGTGAGCTGAGAAGAGATTCAGGGCTGGGCAGTGGGAGGTCAGTGGGGCTCTGAAGAAGAGCTTCAAGGGCACTGAGGAAAGAAAAGCTGTAGTGTCAGGTGGAGGGGAGAAGGTGACAGTTTCCAAGGATGTTCTCAGTGAGTTTGTCAGCTGAGGTCAGGACCTCTGTGGGGCAGCAGGCAAGAGAGAAGGCCCTGTGTGCATGTGTGAGTAGAATAAGGGAATGACTGAGGACATGACTGAGAATGTTCATCGAGGGGACACTTGAAGGACCTGGTCATGGGAGGAAAACATAAAGGACCGGGATGTAGAGCCAGAAGAGGAATTAACCATGAGGGTGATGAGAGAAAGGCACAGAAGTTCCCAATGGACATCTTGAGTGATTCTGAGGTTAGAAGGGTTAGGATGAAGGATAAGCTACTTCAGATGCAGGTTAGTACCATCATTACTGTGATGCAGTTACCTGCTGCTGACATGGGAACAAGAGAATCTTCTGGAAATAAAACCATCTATACTCCCTCAGTGTAGTCTGCTCTTCCTCAATGGCCTGAATTACTGGTTTGCCCGTCATGTGGGGTTCCTACTGGTGCCTCACCCAGCCTCACCCTCCTCCTGTTTTCGTAAATTTTCCTTTGACCTGGAAGACTCATTTGAATCCACCGTTGGATTCAACTTCTGGCCTTGATGCAGATTGTTGGCTCTCACTTCTCTTCTGCGCCTCTTCTTGGGGAAGTGCCTTGAAGTTGCTGATCCCAATCCTGACATCATTCCTGGCACGTACCTGGGACTCAGCACAGACTTTCTGGAGGAAATTGAGCCAGGCAGCCTAGCTCACACAGAAACCCTGTTGTATGTGGAATAACTGTAGAGGTGGGGAGTCCCCTGGAATGTTCCTCAGCCTCTTCATCGTGTTCACTGAGACAGTCCACTGTATGTTTTATGAAGCTTGATCAGCCATCCTGTGCCCCGCTGTTTCCTTTGCTCTTCTTAAAAATGGAAATGGAAATGAGATAGAAGAGGCAAAGCAGACCTCACAAGGACCTTTTTCCTTTAGACAAATAGCCAGTATTCCTATTAAAATGGTAATTTCCTTTGTTTAAAAAGGCAGATGTGGTCAAATTAAGCTAATCTAATTTGCAGTTTTTCATTAAAATATATATGAGTTAGGCTGGGAGGCTGTTCAGGTCCCAGAGGTCATCGCGTTAACTGCCACAGGAACAAATGTCCTTTATCTGCTTATAGATACATACAGTTTCCAGGCAAGCATCATTTTCTCACACTGACTTCTCTGTGACCTTGTTTTAGACCACAGGGGATTTTTATCTGCCAACTTGTCTTGTATTTTGCCCTTTTTATTAAATGGAAAATCCCTAAGTACCTCTAGGTTGCAGAATCCCTTGTAGAGAGAAGAGGAGAAAGGGTCCTTTCTAATTAGTAGAGGAGAGAGGACAGAGGCATAGAAATTTTTATATGAGAGCAAGGAGGATGCAAAACCATGCATGCAGTGGGATGGGTAGAGAGATACCTCACTCATGGACTTGGGCATACAGAGTACACCAGTGGGCAGAGGGGGACCAAGCAATAATGTCCCTGTGTGTTAAGGTGACTCTAAACTCTCATACTCTAGAAATCATTGGTATCACTTTTAGGCTAGCATTTCTCTCACTAAAGCCCATTAAACCTGAAACCTATCCATCCCTAGTCAAACTTTACAAGAATTCAAATGCTCTTGGCAAGTAGAGCATTATAACTAAGCAGCATTGAGCCCCAGATGATGTGACTGGTTTTTCTTCTGTATTCTCGCCATAAGATTCCTGCCATATTCCTGACATAAGATTGATTCACATTCATTTCTTAGGAGTTTTGGTATCATGCCTACCTCTTGCAGCTTTGAGCTCCAAATCTGTGGAATGGGCTTGCAGTTGTGCCAAGCAAGGACTAACCATGGGTGCTCTGCAAGAATTATGCACACAGAATTAGCCAGGAAACAGGGAGTCTTAATGATCAGCTTTTGCAATTGCTTGTTATGTGTCAGGATCATCCATACTAAATCTACATTATAAAGGCTCGCTCCTGCTTTGGACGGACCTCAGCATTCACACCCTGAGCCTTGGTGAAGAGCCATAGGTTAAATGATTCATTGTGTTGCCTGAAACTTAAGTAAGACCAAGATTAGATGTTGGATGTACAACTTTAGGAGCCACAGAGGCAGGCAGCACTCACCAGAAGAGGGGGTGTGTACATCTCTGACAGATAGGACCTGGGAAAAGTGTTCTTGGAATTTTAGAAAGCTTCTGGTTCATCTTGTAGTCCTGTGTGGCTCTAGAGCTATACCATTTTAAAGAGGGTTTATATACTTGGAACTCGGTGTATTTGGATTATTTATGAGTCTGTGACAAAACCGTCTCCCAGGAAGTGAGTGGCAGTGTGCTTTATCTGTGTATCTTGCATCCTGTCTTGATTGGTTTTTGGAATGAACCTTAGGTATTTTGCCGTAGTTGCCCTATTTTCTTGCCCACCTAAATTATGCCACCTTGTGCGAAGTGATGTGTGTGACCATGAGCCCTTGGTCGGCGGTGGATTCTTTCTCCTGCAGCACCTTTCCTGTCAGTGTCAAAGCTGGAAGCGCTGGCAATGCTAAGATTAATTTTGACTGTTTTAAAGAGGTTGCTGAGCAGACGTGGGATTTTGCAGAACAGAATCTGTAGTCCTGGCAGAGGTACCGAAAACTTCGAGTTCAGTGTGATGTGTGAGTACTGTATCCAGATGGAGGCTGGGTCTGCGTCTGTGCAGGGCTAGAGCACGAGAGGACCACATATGCCCCTGAGAAGACCTGGCTGAGCCCTTACATACTATCACACTGTGTGCAGTCAGGGTTAAGGGATGCCACAGGTCACCCTAGAACCACACACCCTTGATATTTGGCCACTTATCAGGAAAAATGGTGTTACTTATTTAGGACTATAGTTTGTGGCTGTGATTTTTCTGTACAGTATCTTGTGAGTTCAACAGCAGCTTTTCTGATCCCTTTTACTCTTAGAGGTGGCATCAGAGAGCACAAGAAGCACTTAGCTCAGTATCTGAAAGAGCCTGGGTATTTGATGGTATTTCTTTGTTTGCCACCTGGCTGCCTCATTTGAGTGCCGTTAGCACCTAGCAGGGTGCTGTCACAAAAAGATGAAACTCTTACCCCATGGGCTATGGGCTCTATGAAAGGTTAGGTCGGTTTTGCTTTCTGCAAGGCAGGTCCCTACTGCCTTGCAGAGGCCTGGTACACAGTAGGAACTTAATAAATAGTTGTTGATTGTGGGTGTGAACAGCCTATTCATAGTTGTTACTGGACTTTATATTGTCAATACTATATTTCCTTTGTGCCACCTGACAATAGTTTTGCTATCATTATCCCTGATACTTCCTTCAGTCACACCTTTAATTGCTCCTAGGTAGACTAGGAAAGACATAGTTCAGTGGCCTGATGTGGCATGGGAGACTTAGGTACTATTCTCAGCAGTGTCTCCTCTTCCCTGGGAGTCTTGCCCATCATTGTGAGAATGCTGAGTCTCATTTGTAGGTCATTCTCAAAAGCAGTGTCACAAACTATTTATAAACTACACTTATTTTTGGTAGACTATTTTTTAAACTAATTGAGACCTTTTCCATAGACCTGCTGTTCTATACTTGCACAGCTCAGCAGCACCCCCTCCCTGGAGTGGTACATATTTTTTACAGTTGATGAACCTACACTGACATATCATTATCACTCAAAATGCATAGTTTACTCTGCTTGATGTTGTGCATTTTATGAGTTTGGATGAAGATATAATAGCATTTAGCTATCATTATAGTACCACACCAAGTAGTTTCACTTACCTAAAAATAAATCCTGTGTTCTGCCAGGTCATTCCTGTTTGCCCTGGCAATACCTGTACGTCTTACTCTCCCCATAGTTTTGACTTTTTCAGAGTGTTATATGGTTAGAATGATCATATCATATGTAGCCATATGATTGGTTTCTTTCACTTAGATTTACATGCATTTAAGTTTTCTCCATGTCTTTTCATAACTGAATAGCTCATTTCTTTTTAGTGCTGGATAATTTTCCGTTCTTTGGATCTAGCACAATTTATTCACTCACCTACTGAAAGATCTTGATCGCTTTCAAGCTTTGCAAAACATGAATAAAACAGTTGTATTCATGTGCTATGTTGTATGAATATACATTTTCTATTCCTCTGAGAAAATAACAAGGAAGGAAATTGGTAGATGGTGTGATAAAAGTGTATTTAGTTTTGAAACTACCAAACTCAAAATGGCCGTGCTATTTCACAATCCCACCAGCAACAAATGACAGTTTCTGACCCTTTGTGTGTTTGCCAGTATTTGGTGTTGTCACTCTTCTGGATTTTGGCCATTCTGATGCATGTGTGGTCATATCTCATTGTTGTTTTAATTCATGTAACCCAAATTTAATGACATACAATATGGGATATCTTTTCATTTGCTAATATGCCATGTGTGTGTCTTCCTTGGTGGGGGCAATGTCTTGTTAGTTTTTGGGCTTATTTTTTAAACTAGTTGTTTGTTTTCCTATTGTTGAATGTTACTCCGTTTAGGAAGTGTGTACAGTTTGCTTTGTAGTGCTGAATGTGTAGAGTCTGAGATACATGTAACCATCCTAGAAAGTTGGTAATATTTATGTGCTGCGATGATAATGGTGAGGCCTCAACACTGATTCCAGTGTTCAAGCATGGTCTGTCTGATGCAGAAATCCTTGGCATCTCTGCACTCTTAGAGACAATTTGGAAGTAGATACTAACAAGCATGGCTCTCTCTCTCTCTCTCTCTCTCTCTCTCTCTCTCTCTAGGTGATTAGAATGTATAGAGTGTGTGATTGTCTCAACTTCTTTTGGGAATGAGGTGTCAAGAAGGCTTCGTTAAAGAAGGTAGAGATGGTAACTGCAGGAATAGTAATATGTAATATTTGTTGTTTACCATGTGCCTGATCTATGCAAAGCATCCCATAGCGTTTTTCACTTTTAGTCTGAATAACCCCTTGAGATAATGCCATAGATTCTACTGGATTGGACTGTGTTCCCCATTCCCAATCTCATGATAGTTATGTTCAAGTCTGAGCTCCTGGTACTTGTGAATGTGATCTTACCTATCAATTGTGGATGTAATTAAGAAATTTGAGATGAGATCATCTAGGAGGAGTCATAAATCAAATGCTGTGTCCTAACAAAATGGAAAAGGGAGATGAGACACACAGAAACAAAGAGAAGGTGGCCGTGTGAAGACATAGGCAGAGACCAGAGGTACACTACCACACCCAAGGAATTCTAGGTGCCACCAGAAGCTGGAAGAATAATTATTTCCTACAGGCTTTGGAGGACACTTATCTATACTTGCTGGACACTTTGGTTTTGGATTTACAGCCTCAAGAAAGCTGAGAAAAAATAAATTTAAGCCACCAGGTCTCTGGTTATTTGCGATGGCTGCCACAATAACCTGGTATCATTTATAATAATTATTGCCCTTCTGAGTTAAGTTAGTTGCCTGGAATGGCACACCTGGTGAGTTGTAGAGCTTGGATTCAAATCCTAGTGAGTCTTAGGTGCTAGAACAAAACACTTGATACTCACAAGTCAAAGGAGGAAAAGTTTATTTTAAACTTACAGTTTGTAGAGTTTTCAGTTTGTAGTTGGTTGGCTCTAAGGCAGGGTGGCATGGCAGAGGGTCATCACAGAGTAGAAACAGTCCATGTTAGGGTAGGCAGGAGGCCGACAGCAGTGAGCTTCCCTTTTGCTTTTATTCCATTTGGGATAGAATCCTACTGGTATGTGCCACTTACTCCCAGGGTGAGTTTTCCATCATCTGCACCCAGAAGTGTGCTAAATCAACTAGCAGGCTAATTTGGCTATCACATCCCTTAATCCACATTCAAACATCCTAGATCCAGCCACCTCTGCAAAGTTTCATGTGAGAACATGAGGCTTTGGGGGGATATCTAGATATAACCCATAATACTGTCATACTTTACAATTCTAAGTGAACATTTATGGATTCTCAGAGGCCTTGTTTCACAGCCCCTCTGCCTCTCATATCCAGAGACCCAGATGTAATCCTTATGGGGAGCTTGTTGGGCAAATGCCTCCACTAGGCTGACCACCCCTGGCCATATCCCCTGTGCCAAGAGCAGAGCCCATCTGGTTTGTATCAGTCAACAACTCAGAGGGTAGCCCTGAAGAATATGGCCTTGAACTGGGCTAGACCTCTAATGTACGGTCTGCAGAGATAGAAAGAGGAAAATGCCACTCTGATAGTTCTGGGGGATGAGGAAGACAGCGTGTAGCTTTGTGATCCTTGAATGAAGAGTGACCTTGGTTTGAATGATGGAGAGGGAGCCAGTGCTGTTTCAGATGCTCTGTTTAAATAGCTGGTAACTCAGTAATCCTCAGAGGTTAAGAGTAGCGTAGAGCCCAAGATCTGTACGAATGGGTTTGTGTCCTAATGGGGAGTTCCTGGCTGCACTTCTTCCCAGGCTGCAGCCTTCGGGGGCCTATCATGGTACCTGTTGGGGCTGAGAATGGGCTGGACCTCCAAGGGGCATCATGGTTAACTATAGCCCACACTCTGCCATCAGGCCATTCCTCTCTCAGTCAGTGGATACTCCTATTGGCCCCAAGACTGTTGTCATCATTCTTGGTGTCCTTGGTTATTGCAGGTTCTGGGACTGCATTTTGTGTGTGTGTGTGTGCACGTGTGTGTGTGTATGTGTGTGTCTATGGTACTGGTACTGGCACATCAAAGCAAGTGATTTACTATTAAGCTACATTTCTAGCTCTGGGACTGCATATTAACTGGCCAGAGGCAAAGGAAAGTCACCCTGACTGGACCACCCTGCATAGGCAGCCTTTCCCACAGGTTGGCTGGATACTTACCTATATTCATGCAGTCAGAGAGCTGCCAGAGGCTCTGCCACTAAGGCTGCCAGTTAGCTCCTGGCTGTGTCAGAGACATCAGCAGGTTGTATCAGTACTGGAGACTGAGTGGTGGGTATGCTGGAAGGTGATGTGGGAGAGATGGTCGGAGCAGCTATTTGCTATGTTCTACCATGTGCCAGACAGGTGCGCTGAGATTTGAACATTTTGGCATGTTTGTACCTAAACTAAAGCATCCCAGTGGTTCTTGGATTTAAATTCTCCCATTTCCATTTTACAGATGGGAAAAGGATGCTTGAGGGCTGAGCTCTTTAGTGACTGCCCCAGGGGCTCACATCAAGTGACACTGAACTCAGGGACCTCCTCATCTCAGGGACCATGATGTACTGCTTCTAGTGCCCAAAGTACTGCCTGGGAGGGGGTCCGGAATGCTGTTCTTGGGGTGTCTCTAGCAGGTTGCAGAAAGGGAAGCTTTGCTTATTTTATAATTACAACTGGTTGTGGCCCCACTAACCAGATTTTGGAGCTCTTGTCCCATCACAAGCTGTAGTTAAGGTGAGCTGCTTTGCCACTGGGGAGAGCTGTTAACCTCTCTTTGCTAGGTCTCTCTTCTTAAAACCCACATTCCTTCCAAAGCTCACATTCACACATTAGAAACACACACATTGTTCTGTCACCTGCTATATTTTTTATGTTGCTGGAAAAGTGTACCCAGAAACTATCACAATGCCATTGCCAATGAGGTAGTTTTGTGAATTTCAATTGAGTTATATCCATTTTTAGCTTTGGTGGTGTTTAACCTCTGCCATTCCCTACTGCATTCCCTCACCTCTCTGCTGTTAGTGGTTCCTTATGGTGGAGGAGTGTGAGTCACACACATGTCATTGGCTCTGCAGGCTGTTGTTGAGTTTTTTTGGTGTGGGTCTTGGGGTGTTGCTGTCTGAATATCTTAGAGGGGGAAAAAAAGGAGAATGATGAATGCTTGGAAAACTCTCCTGTAACATTCTAATTCTTTCCCACTAAGTGTTAAAGTGACAGTATTTAGTTTGATGATTCAGGATATGCCGGGGATTTGGTTTTAGTGCTGTTGCCACTGGGGCTTGTGAATTGATCCACCACTAAATTCTGAATTACCTGAGAGATGAGTTTATTTGGACTTTAGAAAGAAAAGACAGTCTTAAACCCAACAAACCCCATAGCTTCTGTTCTTATCAAGTGGCAGGACTGCCAGGCAAGCCTTGGCTCCTCCAGGGAAAATTTCACATTCATATGAGATGCTGATTTCATGTATGATTTATGGCTGTTAAGCCAAAGAAATAATTACAGTTTCAAATCATTGGCTTGTCCTGTGTGATTTTTTGAGTAGTATCCTAATCCCTGTGGTCAGTAATGGATGCTACACAGAAGCACATTTAGCTTGCCTGTGAGGCAGTGGGGGCGTAGGAAGAAACCATGTCACTTGAGCTGTCTTTTTAAAAAACATTAAAACTTTCTTTTTTGTTAAAGCCACGGGATGGCTTAGAAGTGTATTTGTGGATTACTTGGGATCTTCTTTTGCAATAAAGATAAATCTTTGTATGTTTGATCTTCATTGCATTTGAAGGAAATCAAAATAGATTCATTATGATAAACTCTTTTCAAAGAGTCATCTTTGTTGAGATGAAAAGCTACAATAATGTTTCATTCTAGTGGCTTCAAAACATGATCCTGACATTATCCGTGCTAGGGTACCAGTGCATTGGCAAGAACTCCTTGCAAACCCATACATACATAGCATCTCTCCATTCCTGCAGACCTGCCTTTGGGGTTGATGGTGATGGGTCAGTGTTTGGGTCTCCAGGCTCCTGGGAACAGAGGCTTGCTTGGGCTCCTGCAGAAAGTCAGGATCTCCGATAGGGCTGCAGGGGAGGGAAGAACTTAGGAAACAACATCAGTGGTACAAAAGCCAACCTTTGCCACCAGTCAAGCCCATGGAACCCTGGCAAGTGACTTGAGATGCAGCAGTGATCTGTCTCTAGGATCTGTTTCCATGGACATCTCAGTCTGTCTTCTTGTATCTTTGTGCCTCTCTGCTGTTTTTGTCTTTTACCAGTTTCTGATTTGTTTTGCAAGCTTAATTCAAACTTCCCAAGAGGATATCAAATTACTTTAGTGATCATGTTACCAGCGAGTTTTAGAAGAGCATTGTTTCAGGCACTCAGTGCTCTTATGGCCAGCTGTGGCCGAGGGGAATGGCCGTCTGGTGTCAAACATGGTCATCTATGGTCACACAACCCCATTTGGGTGATTTGCTCAAAAGGAACCATCAGACTGTGAGTGTTTGCAGCATTTTAGGCTCTTTTCTGGCTGTCATAGAAATTCCATACCCCATATGCTTGGAGGTCCTTTGGTTTCTTCACTCTTTCCAGCTCATCTATGCATGAAACAAATTATGACCATTTAGCTCAAACTTGGAGGTGGTTTATGATCATCAAAAAGGCAGCCTGCATGTTAAGCATGTGGCTGTGAAAGTTCTACTTGTCCCTCTAGTGCCACTTCTCTCTTACCTGCCACTAGTCCTGTTCTCTCCCTTCCTCCTCCAAGTACAGAGTACCTCGAACCCAGGTAACCCTCTGGGGCAATCAGATACCAATTGCCATGCAGAACAAAGCTGAGAAATGGAGGAGAAAAGGTGACTGCATTGTATTTCTGCCAGCTCTGTCTCATTTAATCGCTCCTGATTTCTTTTTTATCTATCTGCTGTCTCTTTAGAACAGGGGCTTACTCTCAGTACTGATTTGGTTAATTTGTTGACTTTGGAATGTGGCCATTGTTGACAATGTCAGGCAGTTTCTTCTTAACATATTTTAAGAGAATCCTATGGCTGGTGGTCCTGCAGGAGCATAAGTAGTAGCCCCCTCCCACGATGAATCTGTCAGCCTGTTTAATTGCTTATGTCTTGTCTTGTTCCAAAAACTTAATTTATTCCACAAGTAATACGTGTTCATTGTAGGAAATTTAAAAAGTAACAGGAACAAATTGTTCCTTGATACTTGGAGAGTAAGACATTGCACATTACAATATTTGCTGTTCCTCAGGTTGAGTCAACTTTAAGCATAACTTGCTGAAATAGCTGAGCAGACTAGTGTTAGGCATTCCTCAGGGTCCCTTCCATGGGGAGGAACTGTGAGGCTTTGGAGAGGTGGGGCTGGGAGATGTGAGCCCCCGTTCCCTCCCCATGGGTGCCTGCTGGCCTTGCCCATTGAGTTCGTGCCCGGAGAAGGGAGCCCTGCATCCCAGAGGAGTCAGCCCACGAGCTTGCCCCTGAGCCCACAAAACTGGGTGAGGCCAAAGCAGCACTCAAAGCACCGGCCTTTACCGCTCCTCATTTGGAGGGGCTCTCAAGTTCATTTTTGTGACTGGACCAAGAAATTGAAGACAAAATTGGAATAGGGATGTTAGTTCTTCCCTCTCATTTTGAAAGTCACAAATAATTATGATCACCCTTTCGTGGAGCAAGGAGAACCCAGGAATCAGGAACCTCAGAGCTGGTCTCTCCATCGTGGGCTATGGAAGTTTGGCCTCATATGGCTTGTTCTTCAGCACAAGCAAACACTGTGCTTTTTTTTTTTTTAAGCAACAACAACAACGAAAAGGCACAGATCACCCATAGTCCTACTACATGCTAAATAATTGATAATGTCTTGTTTTTGACTTCCTAATTGTTTTTTTTTTCCACATCTATACAGAGGTGCACCAGAAAGGTGGGGACAGCTTATAGCCGTTCACTACACAGCAGTATTATAAAGAACCTGATAATGAAAGGAAAATAAAAGCCTGAAAATTGGTTTGGATCTAGGAGTCAGTTTTCCCATAAGGCTTTTTTTGCTGTCCTCGGTGCAAGAAGAGGCTTTTTGTGTCAAAGGCTCCTCTACAAGAAGTTTAGGAGTGAAATCCATTCATACGGCAGGTCTAATTTCCTTTTTAAAAGTCCACCTCCCGTAACCCCTGGGGAGCTCTACTGGCTGAGGACCTTGTAATTGCAGAACTGCAATTCAAATCAGAGTGCGATTGTGATCAAACCAAGTGATTCTCATTACTCTTTTGCCTCTTGTATAAAAACCACTCACATTGACAGCAAGCAAAGCTGAGCACAAGCAGCCTGTGATTCTTGGCAGGCCAGCTTCACTATTAATAAGCAGTGCAGTGTGGAAAGGAGACATGGCCAGTGCTCGGCTGGAGTGGGTGGCAGGCAACTTGAGGAGGCTGCGCTGCTTTCTTCCTGGGACCAGAAATACCCAGGGCATTGGGTTGTTGGCTGGGGCTGTAATGGGGGGGGGGTCCTTGGCCTTTTATTCTAAGCTCAGCTTGCTCCCAATCCTAGAAATAATTAGAAGCAAGTGTGTCTGCAGTGGTCCACTGTGGAGAGTGAGCCTGGTGGGCCGTTGGCTCCCGTTTGTCTCTTACGCTCGCTTTCCTTCATGTACTTGGTTGTTGAGATGGCCAGAGACAGTTTTATTGCATTCAGTGCTTTTGAGATTGCTTTTGAGTTTCTTATGGTGCCTTCTTAAAAGGCCTGATGCTCCTAGGTGCAGAGGAAAGGAATGGCCTTCTAAGCAACTTTGAAGTGGCAGGCATGGGCTTTGTTCTCTATTCTCTGCAGACATGTCTTTAGAGAATCGAACTGTGGCTCTCCTCAGCGGGTGGGTTCAGGGTAGCTGGAGGTCATGCCTAAGCTGTGCAGACCTGGAGCACACAGCTTGTGAGCTGACCCACGGCTGGAGCATTTTATCATTGTTATTCAATTGTTGTTTGGGAGTTTAAGAGTCTTATATTAATTATTATTATTATTATTATTATTATTTTTTACAACCAAAGTAGACTGTTGTATTTTTTTCTTAGAAGAATCTGGCCCCATACCTGAAACAAATAATTTCTTGTTTCACAGAAACGCGCACGAATCTTAAGCCTGCAGCTCAATAAACGTTGACTCCTACATACCTCCTCCATGACCGCACACAGATTAAGACATAAACATTGCCATTTCCCTAAAGGCCCCTCATGTCCTTCCTTACCAAGCCAAGCCTTCTAACTTTTCTCGCCAGATATTCATTTTGCCTGTTTTAAAATGTGCTATAAAATCAATTCATCAGTTTTTTTTCATTGCTTTTTTTGTATTCGTTTATGGGAATTTATTACCATGGTTCCTCTGTTCTGCTGTTCGATGGGTGTGTTGCTTCATGGTGATTTTTAAAAAAGGCTTAGTGTGTAAGCTGTCTTTTGATACTGACCATCATTTACTCCCATTATTTTAAAAGATTAACAGTGTGTCTTCCTTTTCATCAAAAGGAAATCTGATGTGGAATCCATTCACAGAAAATACATGAAATATGAACAACTGTACCTGAGGTAGGCATAGGTGACTTGGAGGCCCTGGTCTCTGCCTTCCTTCCATGGTAGCTCTTGGGTAAGGGGAAATAGCTCATTGGTTTGGAACCTGGCATGTGGAACTGCACTGCCTGTCTAGCGTCTCCTTGCTGTGCATATTTAGACAAGTTTCTTACTCATTTTTATTATCGTAAAATGGAGATGAAACCAGAATTCTTTATTATAGAATTACAGGAAGCACCAAGGAAGGTGGTACAAGGCAAGCAGTACACATGCTCTTCACATTCAGCAGTGGAGTAGTAAGTGTCATCACTGTAGTTGTCATTTCTGTCATTGCAGAGCCCTAAAACTCCCTGGGACACTAATGGAAGGCCATGGGCCCATGCCAGTGACAAGACTAAAGATGGCCTTCCTGATGTCTCTCCAGACTCAGGAGGGTGTGATAGGCCCCAGCCTGTTGGAGTGTCTCTGAGACTTTTCTCCTGCTAGTGCCTGATGTCTTTAGAGACTGACTAGGTGTAACCTGGCAGGAAGCTGACTCTCCTGGTTAGTGGAGCCAGGAGACCCACCTGAGGTGGGTGCCTCAGACCCACCTTTCTCTGTGTACCTGGACCTTGTGGGACTGTTGAGTTTGCTAAATAGAGACAGTCTGGGGGCTCTATCCTTGCAGCGTGGTGTTCTTATGGCATGAATCCCAGCAACTCAGAAAGATACTAGGATGTGAAGAATGGAGCCTCTTTTGTGCTTTTATTATATGCTGGCTTCCAGCCAAATTGGACTTTTGGAACCAGGCCCAGGCTCAGGTGTAGCTAAAAGAATTAGGTATCAGCATTGTTATTATTTGTAGTAAGAACAGGTAGCATTTATTTAGTGCATACAGTCTGCATTGCATGTATTATTAAATCTTCACAATAGCCCTTTGACATAGATACAGTCACTGTATTTGTTTATACGGGCTAATCTGTGCACTGGGCATCTTCTTCCAACTGGAATTAAATTTCATGAAGGAGGGATTTTCTTCTCTGTTTTTCCCAGAAATCAGAATAGTATAGAAACCATCACTATTTGTAAACTAAATAAATAACTCTCTGTTTAAAATGAAGATGCTGGGGCCCAGGGCAGGTAAATGACTCACCCAACATCAATTACTAGTAAAAGTCAGAGCCAGGCCTCATCTATCCTAAAGCTCTCGCTGGCGACTGGCCTTGTGCAAGAGTGAGAGGCAATCCTGAAAGGACGGAGACCCAAGGTTGGAGTAATAGATGGGATGAGAGGAGAATACTCTGAGCTCAGGGTTTATATGTCCTTAGGGCCAACAGGCTGGTGTGCTCTAGGGGGTGAGCGGGGTTTGATCCCTGCCCTCTAAGGGCGCTCATTCTGGACCTTACCTGTGTGTGCATGGATAACCTGGAGAACAGACAACTTGTGATGGGCCTTTCCACCAGTTCCTGTGGGTACTGGGTAGATATTGCTGTTTTGGACTACTATACAGCAATACTGAAGGTTGTCAGCAGGGCAGGAGGCAGAACTCACTCTTGTCTACAGGACCCTGGGTTAGTAAATTGAAACCCTGTGCTTAGATCAAGGGTTTTCCACGCTTGAGGGTTTTTATCTTCTTTTTCTTTCTGTTCTGTTTCCATCAGCAAACTCTCTGTTGATTGTGTTAATCTCATGAAGACTTTTAAAGCCAGCTTGATGCTTGGATGCACCTTTACTCAAAATTAGCAGCAAGTTCATTACCCCGGTGCCATTCCACCACAAATTGTAGCTGTAAAATTTTCTATCCCTGATCATTTCCCTGTGTTCGAGGAGATAACTCAATGCTGTGTGAAGTGAGGCAGGTCGGTGTGTGGCCGCTCACTTCCAGGCTGTCTTTGCCTGGTGCTGATTCATTCCCTGCTCTGTCTTCAGTTAAATATTTATTTACCTGTTTTCGTTGATGTATCACCTTCTTCTTTTATTCTGTATGTGTCTGTGGTTAGCATTGTCACTTTTTGCTATTTTACTTTGGAATCTTCACCGAATCATTATCTGTAACACTCTTTACCCTTTCTGCAATTTCTGATGCAGAATTAGATTTTTTTTTTGGACAGTTTTGAAACTGCCCATCAGTCAGACACTGTTTAAAAAGTGTTTGTGTCCTCTTCTTAGCCATTTCTCACCCCAGGGTTCTTTTTCCTTTTTTTTTTTTAAAAGCATGTTTCAGTGGTGGTGCCTTATCAGGAGCTTTTCTTTTAAAGTTAGGTAACAGGTGTCTTCTTGAGCTTTCCCTTAGTGTGCAGGACAGTCATGCCTCCAATCCTGATAATGAAGGATGAATCCTCTATTACTTGAGGAAGGTAGAGTCTCCAGAGTGAGGAATTTAAAAATTAAGCAAATGAGAAGCAGGAGAGCACAGCAGTAAGGTGCTCAACCTGGGACAGAGACTGTCTGAGTCCCTGTTTGGCCTTGGCCAGGGTCCTTTGTGTTTTCTTATTCTTTAAAAAAAATTTTATGATTGAGTACCAGCCACTTGTGGCTACTGAACTCTTGAAATAAGATTGGTCTGAGATGAGATATGCTGTGACTATAACATATACACCAAGTTTGGGAGCATTAAGATAAAGATCATTTATATTTTAAAATACTACTGGCATGTGAAAATGATACCTTGGATATGTTGGGCTAAATACTCTTTAGATTTGCCTCTTTATTTCACTTTTTGGTGTGGGGACTTACACATCTAAATTCCATATATGTTTGATATTTGTAGTCATGATACAAGTGACTTAAAGTATGTCTATTGGATAGCATAGATTTTGAATGAAGACAGAAGCTTCTCCTTCATAGTTTATTATGAGGGTTAAATGGGCAAATAGATGCATAATGTTTAGTTTGGGGCTTGGCATGTAATCAGCATTCACAAGTTTTCAAGTATCATCATCCTTATTTTCTCATCCAAGATAATTTAAGGTAGGATAAAAAAAAGTAATTTAAGGTAGGATAAAAAAAAAAGTAATTTAAGGTAGGATAAAAAAATCAGAGTGTGGCCTACCCATAGGACGTTGGCAGGCCAGCGGGAGGCTCAGTGACCTCTGCCCCCACCCAGAAGATGTCAGCAGTCTGGGAAGAGAATGGGTGAGCTCTCTCTCCACCTGGAGGACCTCAGCAGCCAGTGGGAGCCTTGAGGATCCCTCTGTCCACCTGGAGGACCTTGGTTGGAGGACCTCAGTGGGATGACTAGAGCATGGGTGAGTCCTTCTTCCAGCCAGAAGACCACAGGCAGGCCAGCTCGAGTGAAGGTGAGCCCTCCCTTTACCTGGAGGACCCTGAGTGGACCAGCAAGAGCTCAGGTGAGGCCTCCTCTCACTTGGAGGATACCAGCTGCAGTGTCCCCAGTGACATAGTAGAACCTTAGCTGGGACATACACCATGGACAGGTGGTATCCTGGTGGCTTAGAAAAGTCTGAAACAGCAGTAACAATATGAACTAAAGGTTGGTTCACATCACTACTGGTAGGTTAGTCAGCCCAGAAAGAATCCAGGACTCACTCAACTGGTTCAACAGCAGTAAGTCAGGTGACTGGCCCCTGCCCTACACTTTGGGAACCGGCAACTGGATGAATGTGAGCCACACAGTAGAACACTGACTAAGATGCACATGATGAGACAGGTGAGATTAACAAGATTGAAAAGACTGAAATATGAACCAAAAAGTGAAAACAACAAGACAAAAAAGCAAAATGAAATCTCAAACTCCCATCCCATCTGAAACAAGTGCAGGAGACACTGACATCGAAGACATTGGAACTTGAAATTGCTGAAAAGGAGCAAGTGAAGTAAAGGAAAAATCCACAAGGCTATAGAGAAAATTAGATCAGATACAATCTCTAAGATAAAAAAAGAAATGACTACTTTAGTGAAGGAATTGCTCAGAATAGCTAGAGAAGACATAGATTAAAAAATAGAGGAGAATAGGAACATGAATCCTTGAATCAACAATCTAAGAAAGAAATAGAATGCATGAAACAAATTCAAAGAGATATCAAGGAAATTAAAAATTCCATTGAAAACTGACAAAACCACTTGAACAAAACTGAAGATAGACTTTCATACCTTGAAGACAGGATTGCAGCAATCACAAAAGGAAAAACCTCTTAAAAACAACAAGGGACCATGAAATAACAATTCAACAGCTGCAAGATGATGCAATGAAAAAGAATATGAGACTGATAGGTATCAATGAAAAAACAGGAGGCAACATAAATCACACATACAGACACACACACACACGCAAAACTGTTTGCAGAAGTAATAACAGGAAATTTCCCAAGCATGAGAATAGAATCTGACATACTGATAAGTAAGGCATATAGAACTCCAAACAACTATAACCAAAATAAATCTACACCCAGGCATATAATAATCAAAATTCCAGAAATTCAGCACAAAAACAGGATATTCAAGACTGTTATAGAAAAGAAATAGATCACCCCTAGAAAAGAAAGCCCCTAGAATCATGGCTGACTTTTCAACACAAACCTTTACATCAAGAAGAACTTAGAGTGAAATATTTTAAGCCCTGAAAGAAAACAGCCTTCAAACCATATTGATGTATCCTGAAAAACAATCTTTCAAAATTAATGGAGAAATAAGATACTTCCATGACAAATAACAACTGAAGAAATTCATGTCCACCAAACTATCACTAGAAACAGTACTGAAATATTCTATGTAGAGATAAAAATGGCCACAATTCCCCAAACAGCAACAGAAAGAAACTACCAGGCAGCACAAGTAATTACAGAGGGGGAAAGTAAGGAACCAATATGACAAAGATAAGCCAATACATATCAACTGTAACCATCAATATAAATGGCCTCAATTCACCAATCAAAAGAAACAGATTGGCAGACTGGATCAAGAAACAACATCCAACCATATGCTGTATTAAGAAACACATTTAATTCAAAAAGGAACTCAGACTAAATATGAAAGGATGGAAAACAATATTCCATGAAACAGGAACCCAGAAAAAACTGGGGTAGCTATTCTATTTACAGACAATGTAAACTTTAAGCCAAAATGATTGAAAGAGATAAAGGTCACTACATATTTGTTAGGGGAATAATTTAAGAGGAAGAGACAACAATTATAAATATATATGCATCAAATAGAGGAGTACCCAACTATTTCAGGCACATATTAATAGACATGAAAATTCAAACAAGCAATAACATAGTTGTAGCAGGGGACCTTAATAACCCATTGTCACAAAGAGATAGATCAACTAGACAAAAAGTCATCAAGGAAATAACAGATTTGAATTAAACATGTGAACAAATGGACTTAATAGATGTTTACAATGTTACACTCAACAATATCAGCATACACATTCTTCTCAGCTGCACATTGGACATATCCTAAAATAGACCATATATTAGCCTATAGAGCATGCTTAAGTAAATGCAGGGTAATTGAAATTAGCTGATGCATATTATCTGACCATAGCACAATGAAATTGGAAATTAATGGCAAAAGGAACTGCAAAAACTCCATAAACACATGGAAATTAACACTCTACTGAGCAATGAACAGATTATAGGAGAAATTAAAGAAGAAATTAAACAATATCTACAATCAAATAAAAATGCAGATACCACGTGCAGAAACCTGTGGGACACAATGAAAGTAGTCCTAAGAGGGAAATATATCACAGGGAATTCTCTCATCAGGAAAATGGAATGAGCACGAATAACCTAATGTTGTACTTCAAGCTTCTGGAAGAAGAAGAGCAAGTCAAGCTTAAAGCTCACGGAAGGGAGGAAATCATAAAGATCAGAGGGGAAATTAATGCAAATGAAACTAAGAAAACCATACAAATAATTAATGAATCAGAGTTGGTTCTTTGAAACAATAAGCAAAATTGATAAGCCCGTAGCCAACCTTATCAAGAAAAGGAAAGAAAAACCCTCAAATTCATGCAGTGAGAAATGAAAGGAGTGAAATCACTACAGATCCTGTGGAAATTCAGAAAATTATGAATACCTACTTTGAAAATCTTTACTCACATAGGCTGGAAAACACTGAAGAAATGGACAGTTTCCCAGAAACTGAGTTACCAAAGCTGAATCAAAATTTTGAATGACCTAATAGCAGTTAATGAGATTGAAAACGTAATTAAAAACTTACCAACAAAGCCCAGGTCCTGATGGATTTTTGGCTGAATTCTACAAGTTATTAAGAGAAGATTTAATGCCAATATTCTTCAAATTCTTTAATGAAATTGAAAGGGGAAAAGTTCTCCCTAACTCATTCATGGAGGCAAGAATTACCCTGATACCAAAGCCAGAGAAATATCTAATTGAAAAAGAGAACTACAGGCCAGTCACCTTAATGAACATAGATACAAAATTCCTCAATAAAATATTAACAAACAGAATGCAGCAAATCATCAAGAATATTATATACCAAGTGGGATTCATCCTACGAATGCAGGGATGGGTCAACATACGCAAATCAAATGTAATACACCACATCAACAGAGCCAAAGACAAATATCACATGATCATCTCAATAAATAGAGAAAAAGGTTTTGATGAAGACCAGCACTCATTCTGGATAAAAACCCTAGAGAAAATTGGAATAGATGGTTTCTACCTCAATCTGATAAAATACATCTATGACAAACCAATGGCCAATTTCATACTAAATGTACAGATACTGAAAGCTGTCATTTTAAAATCAGGCAGTGTCCACTATCACCACTCGTATTCAATATAGTTCTGGAAACACTAGCCATAGCAATTAGGCAAGAGAGCTATCAAAGGAATAAGGATAGGAAAGAAATATGCAGATGACATGATTCTCCACGTAGAAGACCCCAGAAATTCCACTGAAAGACTTCTAGACTTAAGCAAATTTAGCAGTGTAGCCAACTACAAACTGAATCCTCAGAAATCAGTAAATTTTTGTATGCAAACAGCAAACTCACTGAGAGAGAAATTAATTGGAAAGCAATACCTTTCACAATAAAATAAAATAAATTTAGCAATCAGACTCACAAAGGATGTAAAAGATCTATATATTAAAAATTACAGTACTCTGAAAAAGGAGATTGAAGAGGATATCAGAAAATTAAAAGATATCCCTTGCTCATAAATAGAAAGAGATAATACAGAGAAAATGGCCATACTCTCAAACTTGTTATACAGATTTAATGCAATCCTGATCAAAATAACATTAATATACCTCACAGATTGAGAGAAAACATTCCTAAAATTCATTTGGAAACAGAAGAGACCTAAAATAACAAAGGTAATCCTGGGAAGCAAAACCAAGGCAGGAGGCATCAGATTCTCTGAACTTGAAATTATACCACAAAGCTACTGTGATAAAATCAGCATGGTACTGGCAAAAAACATACCTGAGGATTAGTGGAACAGAGTAGAAGATATAGATACAACTACAAAGACATTCTTCTACCTTATCCTTGACAAAGGGGCCAAACATGTTCACTGGATGAAAGTTAGGCTCTTTAATAAATGGTGCTAGAAAAATTGGCTTTTCACATATTGAAGACTAAAACCAGACCCATGGCTATGACCATGGACTAAGCTAAAATCAAAATGGATCTGAGATCTAAATATTAAAACAGAAACACTAAATCTACTGGAAGAAAAGATATGTGTAAATCTTGAAGACATAAGTGTAGGCAGAGAGCTAATGAA